>QTSX02000974.1:0-102630 GCA_014839935.2 Entomophthora muscae | reverse complement strand
CTTTCTTCCCGTGGCATAGGAGTCAAGGAAGCTATTAGACAGCAAACAAAGATACCCCATACACAACAATGAATTGGTTGTCATCATACACTGCCTCATGAAATGGTGATGCTATCTGGAAGGAGCCCAGACGTTCAAAGTACTCACTGACCACAAGTTGTTGATATTCTTCAAAACACAACAACACCTTTCAAGAAGACAAGCTGAATGGATGAGTCTCATACAGAGATACCCTATGCAAATTGAATACAAGCCAGGCAAGGAGATGCTTACTGCAGATGCCCTGTCAAGGCTATACAATAAACACATGCTCTGCCCTGATGGTGACCCTGACTGGCCCATGTTAATCATAGGGAATCTCCAGGAAGGGTTCCCACCTGGCACACCAATGTACATCCAAGAGAAAGTCCTCAAGAACAAACACCTGTTCAAAAACGTATATGGTACCCTTCACTGAATACTTCCAAATGGTGACACTGTACCCTACGTCCTGTCAACACAAAATATTGACACAATCCTCCAATATCACAGAGACCTGGGACACACTTGTAGCAGAAACTTGCATGAATACCTCAAGACTTGCTACTGGTGGCCCAACATGCTAGATGATATCAGAGAGGTACTGGAATAATGCAAAGTCTGTGAGAAGTACACCCAGACCAGAGCACCACCAAGTCAGTAGTACCCGTATTTATCACACAACCCTTCAAGGTATGGTTGTTGGATATTGTGGGACCTATGCCTGGTGAAAGAAAATGCAAGAAGTACATCATAACAGCTATTGACTATGAAACCAGATGGCCCGTAGCGCAATCTACAAAAGAGCACAAAGGCAACAACATGAGACAATTAATTGACAAAGAGATCATAGCAAAGTTTGGGAAACCTAACCTCCTGATCACAGATGTAGGCACTGAACTTAAAACTATTGACACCAATATCTACCTCACCAAGAACAGAATAAAACATATCACAGCCAGCCATATCACCCACAAGCAAATAGACACGTAGAACAACTAAACGGCTCTCTAGTGGAAGCCCTCAGTAAGTTATCTGCCAACAATCCAAAATCCTGGGTCAATATGCTATCAACCACCCTTATGGTCTTCAGAACACAAGTCAACTGAAATACGGAAAAAAGCCCTTATGAAATTGTCTATGGTCAGAAACCCTCACTTGTCAGTACAGCCACATGACCACAACTGCTGCTCCCAAAGAAGATACCAGACAGTAATGATCCCAAGGTACTACACGCCAGAAAAGACCAAGAGAGGATGGAACACTAAAGGGTCCAGCGGGAAGCAATCCCATAACAACAAGAAAGGTTCCAAGTCAGGGACAAGATCTAGATCATCAATCACAATCAACACAAACTAGACTCATGACTACATGGACCAGGCATTGTCATGGGAGTTAAACCCAACAATACCTACATGATAAAAGGAATTGGAGCTTGAACCAAACTGAAACGTATGCACCACGGCTGACTCCGCTTGTGTAAGACAAGAACAGCCCAGCAAAATTCAAGGCTCCCTGTACCCAACACCAAACTGGATCAATACCAAGCCTGCATACCAGATACTCTCAAGAAATTTACCAAGGTTCCACCTTCCAGTACACCAGGGCAAGATGTTGTAACATCTTCAATTACTCCCTCTCAGGGAATTGATGCCCCAAGTAAATCACCGGATGGCTCACCAAATGGCTCACTGGCCAGTCAATAAACTGATGGCACCATTATCAGTCAACCATCTATTACAGGGATCACTCAATCCAGGTCCTAAATGGAACACAACTTGATTAAGCCTCATGACTCAAGAGGAACATTACTCAGATAAGCCCCATGACCTCCATGACATACATGGACAGCATGTGGCTTGTCATGATACTATATATTATTCTATATTCATATTCAATAAAGTATCATTATATTCTTAAATCTTCCCCTTATTTTGTTTATTATACTTCCCAGAAGTATAAACTCAACAGCTCCTTTCTAGCACAGAAAAGGATCCCGCTTAACCTCAACCTAACAAAAATATCCCCATCCAGAGCAACTATTCAAGGATCACACTGTTCAAAGCTATCTTTCCCAACTACCAGCCAACCTATCCTACACCACATCTAAGTATAATCTGGCTTAGCCCTGGCTAGCTCAAGGTCACCACAGCCATAATAGTACTCCAACTGTGTAAATTAAATCTTTGGTAGGAGTATCCCAAGCCAAAGACTTGGGGGACTTGGCCAAAGCAGCCCTATCTACAGTAGGGCTGCAGCAAACCTGAACAGATGGCTGCTTTATAACAAAGCAGCCATACACCCCAGATCTGGCTAAAATTCTGGAAAGATTATACTCACCACAATTTTATCTGGGACCTCAGCCCTACCCCATCCACTGGTGGATGATCCTTTCTGGATCTTTCTTTAAGTAAAAGATATAATAGCCTCCACTTTAAGCCTTAAGATCAAAGTCCTACATTGAATCCAGGGCTGCAAGATGTTTAAGAATTAACTCTTACCATTGAGATATTAAGATTCACTTTACAAGATTTCAGAGAGGAACACCTTCTTCACCTCAATATGGCTTTTTAAAGACAGGTTCCCATGCCAGGGAGATCCATACTCCAAAAACAAGGCAGCTTGAATGCAACAATTACAGGAAATCATGTAATTGTTGCATTTTTACTCTGCCGCAGCCCTGATCTACAGTCACCACAGGATACTAGGATAAGAAGGGTGCAGTACTCCTGATCATCAGACACCAAAACATGCCCTGGATCAAAGCCAGGTGCCAACTGGGAGGAGCTGTCATTCTTCAAGGGATCATGTTCCAGTGCTAAGGCACTGTACTTGGCTTGTAGGATCAAGAGCTCTTCTAACACCTTCCCTATGATCATTCTGGTGTCAGCCTCACAGATCATCCCCTCAGCTGGAGTGCTCCCCTCATTAGGTTTGTACAGCGCTTGGAAGAGTTTCTTGAACTTGCTCCAAAAAGAACCCTCTACCTTGGCAGTCAACTTGAGTCTTTTAGTCAATTGGCCCCATTTCTCTTCAGCACTCTGGCTTCTAGAGAACTTCCTGAAGCAATGCCTGTATATATCCTCTTCTTCTGTATCAGGGTAGTAAATTCAGGGTGTGTTACATATGAGATACTTGGAAAAGATACCAGTTTTAGGGGTTGAGACTAGATTTTTTTAGAACAGAAGGAAGATTCCCTTCTAAGCCTTCTGTATTATTATTTATCCTGGGCTAGGTATTGGGCTCTTTGGTCTTGGTCATAACCTTGCTCTGGCTCTGGCTTCACTATGCATCAGATCCTTTCTCTCTTATTCTTGGCCCACTTAATTACCCCTTATATACCCCTTGTTCCAGCCTGACTATATTCTAGGCTTTTTTTCTCTTCCAGGCTTAAATCATTGGTTTTCTCTCTTCTGTAATAATTTAAACCTTTGAACTTACTCTGGCTAATCCCAGATGGCTTTTCTCTCTCAGCCCCTGATTTATCAAGCTTTTGCTTTGTTTTATCAATGTGGATCACTGGTAAAATAAGCTTTGAACTGCAGCCAATCAGATGGCTGTATTCCCTTGAAGCATGTGGATCAGCTTTCTTTTGCCTTTTGCTCTAATAGGACACTGCCAATTGACACAAAATTCTGACAATCTGAGCTTGCCTTTTGAACAATCCCCTGTTTTCTTTACCAATTCCCTGTCTCTTGACTTGCTTTCCTTATTTTTACACAAGGAAAATGTGTACCAATACTTTTCTCATTAGTTTTCCCTTCAATTCCTCATTTGACATCAATTCTCAGCAAAAATCTGAAGGCTACTTCTATTCTGCTTTTGCTCTGTATCATGTTGAACAGCAAAATGTTCTTCTCTTCTCTTCAACATCTCTTCAAACTTTCCCTGCCTTTCTTAGCTGGTTTCCAAGCCTCTTCTTAATAAATGCTGCAACCAAGAATGCCTCCCACCTGCTAACATATCTAAAAGCATGGAATATATGTAGCTAATGTCAAAGCACAGGCAATATCTTGTTAATAGGAGCACTGTCAATTCTATGCACTGATCTCTCAACTAAGATATTCACAACTCAAACTCTATTTGGATCCTGCCATTGTGCCACTCCCTGGTAGACTTGTGATATCCCAGTATAGCATATCAATTACACTATTCCCATTTCTTGCTCTTTTTATTGGACTGCTGTCTTCCCTGATCCGATACTGAACTATAATTGGCTCAGTTGCAACATAAATAAGATCTCTTTAATCTATTTCTTTCTTTTCTATTTATGGTCTTAATTATTATATTATTTATCTTCCTTATTTTTAGCTCTGTTTTTCCTCTCTTTGTTCAGTTTTTATTTTTATTGTATTCCTTCTTTTTTAATATTGATATCTTGTTTATTAACTTATTCTTTAAATCCAATTCCTTCTTAATCTTTCTCTTTCCTCTCTCCTGGACGCTCCTAATGAATTAAACCTATTAATTCTCCTAGTTTTACAGATACCCTCCATCTGAACTTCTCTCTATGCTAGCCACTAAATATATACTTCACTTGGGCTTTCCCCCTATATTGATCATCATAAGTGTCTTACATTAAGGCTTTCAGAGGCAAGCAACCAATCTCTTTCTGCTACTTTATCTCTCCTCTTTACTTACAAGTGGTTAGCTTGAGAGCTTGCAGAGTCACTAAATTTACTTCCTGGGCATCTCTTGGATCCCTTGGGTTAAACAGCTGCTTTTCTGGACAGCCACCCAAGCAATTCTAGGCACCTATGCTTGAGCAGTTGTAGAAATGCTCTTTCTTAAAATCACCTAGAAGACATAGGCAGAAAAACTCTTACACCATTCTATTAGAGGAAAGAGTGATCTAGCTGAATTATCCCCCAGCTGGTATCAAATATTCCATGCTGCCTCAGCATCATCTTCTTGCAAGGGAAACCAAGTTGTATCATCACCTCATCTGGTTTAGGGATGTTTAAACTGTCTTAGAATAACCATTCCTGGCTACTCTCTTTATCCTTCTTAGATACTACTAGAAGGCTACTCTACTGGCGTCCCAAGGCATAAAGGGCAAACTATATATACAAACCTCCTTATCATTCTAGACTTAAAGCTCTCTTTATTATCTCTATTGCATGTCCTTGCCTGCAAAGCTGCTCTCTGTGTGAATTGTCCCAAAGGATAACCACCAGAATTATTGCATGCAGCATGGAACATCCTCATGTTGGCAATCCTTGAGATTTTTTTTCTTATTTTAAATATCTAAGGATATTCTTTCTGGCTTAAATAACTGATACTGATGACAAAAGCAATGTCCAATTTTTATTCTGAGCCTCTGATTGAACTTATTTAAGATAAAGTAAAATGATTTTTGAAGTTGTTGACATGGAGGATGTTCTGTGCTATATGAATCTATTCAGGAGGTTGCCATAATAAGATACCCAATCAACTATTAGTTACCCTCTTTATTACTCCAAGGATCAATTTTTAGTCAATGTGACAGAAACCCAGTTGATAATAATGTCTTTAAGCATATAATCTGGGATCTGCTTTTGATTGATTTGCTTCTGTACAGGCTGAGATAGAGCCAAAACCCTATTTTTTAAACCCTGAAAGCAATTTTCAGTGATTGGAAGGTGATTTTTACTTAATGTGGGACTGTAAGAGAATTTAAAGGTATCAAGTCTAACAATCACTATAAATACTGGAATTCTCTGCTGAACCCAATAGTTCCAAGAGCCATTTTTTTGCTGATTTGAGTTGTAACTTTGCTTTATAAGAAGATTTACAAGGGAAAAAGTGTTTAGGAACTAGATGATGTCCTTATTAAGATATTGGATATGATATAGTTTAGGTGAATCTTTTAGGGGAAACAAGATAACCTCTGATCAATCATTTGAATGAGCAGGGGGGTGGATTGATCCAGCTAATGAATTAAGGGCTAAATTTAGTACACCCCTGGGGGTTGAATTAATGTTGGTTTGAGTTTCCCTATTTGGAAAATTGAGTTGAATTCTGCTTTTGGCTACAGGTGACAGGATAGTCAGTTTGAAAACAGGGGTCTTTTATGTGAAGTCTTGCCAGGGGGGTTGACCCTGTAGTTTATAACATGTACATCAATTAAAATACTTTTATCTTAACATTGTTTGAAAAAATCAGCAGGATAAAATTGCCATTTTATAATTAAAGGCCTTAGAGTATGCTTTATTTCAATTGATTTAAAGATAACACAGCAGTTTTCACAGCTGGGAAGATAAACAAAACCAAGCCAGTCTAAAGTCCAACTGATCACCAAAAGCATTAAAAATCAAGGATTCTATATTAATTAGAAATGGGTTGGGGTTCTATTTCATTCTTTTCCTGGAATGATGGAGTCTCTACATAATCCCAAAGTATTCAAAAAATGAGGAATAAAATAACAAACACTCAAAGAATTGAGAAGTAGTAAAAATTATATAGTGGAAATGCACAGATGGAAATCTCCAAGCAGAGGCGGAGGCAAAGTACAATCAAAAGAAACTAAAGCAGACATGATAAATAGAATTGCTTTAAAAATTGTTGCTGGATTATGTAAGTATAAAATTGCTTAAATTGGCTCCACAATTTCTTCAATTTTAAGATCAGGAGTACTAGGAAGTAGCACAGAGGCTGCATAAACCAAAAAAATCAAAGCTACAGATTGCAAGGTACCATACATGCACATATACAAGAAGGAGTTTCATTACCTGTCAAATAAAATCTAAAAACTTAAACTGATGGTAGGTTTTTCAAAGTTAAGGTGTTAAATGAACTTCTATAGTAGTTCTGATGATTTATTAGCTAATATTGGGATTGAAAATGGTGATGATGTGATAGGGTTCAATTTTTGTCAACAAACCTCCAGAAGTGACAGAAAATTGATTGATGTCATAAATCAATTTTGGGTCCAAAAAATCAAATTATCTGTTTTTACAGGTTTAAAGCCTTTTAGGGCCCAACCAACAATTAAAACAGAGTTTTTGCATGCTTGGCTACAACCCACTTGTTAACAATGGCCTGATTTAAATCAGAAAGAATATTTAAAGGCTCTTTCTGTACATTAGTTCTCAAACCTGTTGAGATAAACATATATTATTCAGTTTAGAACGCATGGACTCAGTCTAAAAACAAAATCAAAGTGGATCCAAATCTATTGTAATTTTATATAAATTCCTTGATTTTTGATTTTGTTTTTAGACTGAGTTCATGCATTTTAAACTGAATAATATATGTTTATCTCAACAGGTTTGAAAATTACTGTACTGGACATATCTGCTTTTTTTCTTGGGACAAACAATTCTAACCATGATGGCACTATTTTCAGGATTGACAATTCTTTTCCCCTTGAAACCTGGGCCCAAGGGTGGGATTTGAACCCTGACCCTGAATCCCGCAGGCTGCTGGCCCTGAGGACCAAGGGGCTGCCTACCTGTGTTTTCCTGGGGTCAAGCCCCTATGAGCTGAAGCCAAGAATGATGGCCCAAATGGTGAATCAAGCCAAAAAAAGGAATCATAGCACCAGCTGAGGGAATAACCAAGGCGCCTAATGAATGCAACAAAATTCCAATCATTAGCTTCATGAGCTTGAAGTCTACACTATTGGCCAATCAAGAGCCATTCCTGGAAGAAGGCACAGGCCTGAAGCCTGACCCCATGACCACAACTCTAGAGCATGATAATCAAGTAGCCAATTCAAGATCTCTGACCAATGAAAGGACTCCTGGCCTGAGTGTCATTTTGCTGCCTTTGAACCAGAGCACCCAGAACCCCCAGGCTTGCATTTCCCAATGCCCTGATGAAACTCCCATGGAAAATATTAAGTTTTGAATTGGGGTTCTATATAGACCAAAGGACCCCACACTCCAAACTTATCACCATTTTTGAATAAAAGTTATGTTATTTTGGCTTCCACAGCTGCTACTTTATTTTATATTTGCCATCTATTAATTGAGTACATTATCACCCTGCCCTTCTTCCTGCAGATTACCATCCCCCAGGTGTTCCCTTTAGTCCCGTCCAATCCATAGAGTACCCTCTAAACCCTGAGCATAAGGAATACACCCCGGAAAAGATCCTTGAACTAGATCCCTTGGCCCGCATAAAATCAGCAGTTAGATACAACCATCAAGGGCCTTGGATCCTATCATCACCTGAATTTTTTAGAGGCAAGTTCAACTATCTGTCTGCCTATAAACTTTATATAGAACCATCTGTGACCCCCAAGCCAATGCCCGCCTCCTCACCCAACCTCCCAACCAACCACTCTAGCAAGCTGTTCAGGATGTGTATATCACCCTCACGGGGGTGATTGTCACTATAATCCTGGCCACTGGCCTATGGTCCTGGGTGGGGAAGTCCTTCTCCTACCTATTTAAGTTAGCTCCTCTCTTGTGGTGGGCTCTGCCCGCAAAAGACTTGGCCCGCATAATCCTAGAAAATAACGGGCGGCTGCCCAAGCTTGGATCCCTGACAACTATCCCTGACATACAATCCAAGCCAATGTAAACCAATATATAAAGTCTGTATTTATATTTGAGTAAAAAAAATAAGTAATTATATAAATGTGTAATGATCCACATGGAGAGCTTTTTGCAGGTGAGGTCAGCAATTGGTCAAATAAAGAGATGTTACCTAGTAAAAAGGAAGTTGTTGTAGTTTTTTATTTGTTATTTATGCCTTGTGCTAGTAAATTGACACTTTATTAGTCTTTTATAAGGATAAAGACAGCACCATGTGATAGTTATATCAAGGTAGTATAGGCATCCTTGGACCAGCTGGGGTGACAATACAGCTGGGTTTCCCCTGGGATAAGGGAATGTTGCAGTGATGTTTAGCTCCCAAAGGCCATCTGGGGGTGATAATACAGCTGGGAGTGTAGTTCCACTGGGATGAAAATTCTGTAGTAGCATTAAAATACTGATACCATCTGGGGTCAAAATACAGCTGGGTTACTTCTCCCCAAAAGGGGAGGTAAGCTTCTCTGTCCATGTCTTGTGAGTGGTTTTAGGGAAGAACTCTACTACTATCATTAAAGCATATGGTCTTAGAGCTATCATTTTTTGGCTATCCAGAGAAAAATATGCTGAGCCTAATGTCTTAGAGCAGTGTTTAGGAAGTGGAGCTTATTACTCTGAAAATACCCAAGCTAACCAATTGAGGAGCAAAGAGGAGAGAGTAGCACAAAAAGGGGTGCTTACCTCAGAAAGCCTTGGTGAAAGCCATTCATGGTGGATATAAAGAGAGAAAGGCATTTGTGGGAGTCAATAATGATGGACAGTAAGAAAAGAGAAAATAAGGCATCTTTGGAATTTACTAATGATGGCCAGTAGAGAGAGAACAAAAGGCTAGGTGAAAGTCACTGATAGTAGTTGAGAGAGAAGGAACAGAAGGATTTAGTGGGAGTCACTAATAGTAGTCAAGAAAAGAGATTGAAGAGATTAGAGAAAGATTTCAGAAAACATATTAGAGAAAAAGATTAAATAACATAAGATACAAAAGAATTAAAAATATGTAAAGAAAGGAGAAATTTCAAAAGAGTTAAAAGATGTTTAAATTAAAAAGAAAGATTTTTAAAAAGAGTTAAAGAAAATAAATAGATTTTTAGAGGAGATTGTGCAAAAAGAAAGCTATCAGGAGAGAAAAATAGACAAAAGAAAACACAGTGAAATTTTGAAGGGGGAGCAAGCATTTCTCTGAAGCAATTAAGTTAGAGACAGAAGCAAAATAGTACCTGCAAGAGTTTCATTAGGTTTATCTAAGAGACAGGGGAATTATAGAAAAAAGTTGATTTTACAGAAGAAAAGTTTCCTAGTGAAAACAAGTGAGTTTTTACATTGAAAAACATTGAAGAAAAATAGAGAAATTGTTTTGAACTCTAGATGCAAACTATCTGCACTTTTATGTAAAGCATTGATTTTCTATTTGAGTAAGCAGCAAAACCAGAAAAGAAAGGCAAAGTGCTGAAAGGTTTCAGAGGAAGAGAAATTATATGCTTGGTTGAGCTTCTGGCCTATTTTAATGATTTTTTTATTGGTAGAATAATTTGAAAGCTTAGGTAATATATTAATAAGAACAGCATGATATCTTAGGATTAGATATATTAAGTTTAGAAGCTTATTTTATTATAGAAAAGAGAGCATGTTAGCTTAAGCTTTGAAGAAAAGCAGTCTAGAAGAAAAACAGCCTAAGACAAGGAGCTATATAATAGTGATTGATGATACAGAGTGAGAGAGACAGGAAATAAGCCAGAAAGTTAGCAGAAGATCTTGAGTTTTAAAATTAACAGAGCCTTAACTGAGAAGCAGGAGAGAAGAAAGTTGCAGAAAAGCAAGAGGTTACAGAAGGTATTTTATAAGGAGAAGCATGTGTAAAGGACTAAAAGCAGTTGGATCTCAAAAGGTTTCTAAGGGGATCTTCTTTCTGATTAATTAAAGTTGTTCATAGCCCCTACTTATTTATAAAACATCTTAAGAAATATATTATTTCCCTCAAATTCATCAATGGATAGTGGGTCAAGAGGATATATGCAGAAAGCACTGTAGGGAGTTTTCCAGGAGGTAGACACCTGTCAAAGAGTGAAAAAGGCTAGCAAGGGGTCTGCAGTTGATTGTCAGGATACCAAGTGTACCAAGTTTCCCCTTCAGGTGAGGGAGGGGCGGAAGCAGGCACAGGTAAGGCCCACCAGATGATGGGACCTAACTTTATCAGATAGGAAAAGGCCTTCCCAGACACGGCCCACAGTCTGGCCTCTGGCAAGGAAGAGTCAATAAGTCCATTGAGTGCCAGGTACAGCACTCCCAGGAATTGACTACTCTGGCCAGTAGCGTCAGAAGTAGGTGGGGTTGAGAAGGTTGGTTTGAGGGTTAAGGGCAGCTCTATTAAAACCAGGTAGGCAGAAGGATTGTTGTATTTCCTGTTGAATATCAGGGAATATATAGTGATTTTTTTGCCATTGCAGAAAATGTGGTAGGGATTTTTGGGAGCATTGGGACAGGTGTACTACTGCAAATCTTCCAAAGCTAAAGGTTCTTGATCCAGGTTTGGGGAAACTCAGTGAATTGCACAGGGCCAAACAGAGTGTCAGCGGGCAGTAATAATCAGGCCCTTCTGGGTCTCCAGATGGGGCTTGATATTCAATTTCTGGGGACAAGCTGGTGTTTCTGGGCAATTTCAGGTGGTTGAGTATCAGAAATATGTAAGTAAATAGGCTGGTGAACCAAAGGGTCATAAAAAACTTTATTGGGTAAAAATGACAATACAGAACCTCACAGGTGCTCTTGACTTATATAGTCACTCACTTGTAGGTGCCTCTGGGAATTTTTCATGTGCTACCTGGGTGGCATGGTGGGGTATTCCAACTTCTTTTGCCTGGTTGGATGGCTTGTCAATATTTTTGATGTCTTCAGGAACAGATACTTGGCCTGCTAGTGGCCTATCTTTGCTTGGCTGGCCATTGGTTGCGGCAAGGTTGGTTGCAGATGTATGAGATCATCTCCAATTTGATTACTAAACTGGGACTGGGCTGACAGGAATTTCTGAGGCTGGAAAACTTGATTAAAAAAGATGTTCCCAATTGGGAATCCCAAATTAATAAATGAAGGGCAGTATTGAACTGGAATCCCTGGGCAGCTCAAATTAGCCCATTCAGGTGCAGGCAAAATTCTGCCACCTGCACCCTGCCTGGTGGCTGGGTGCAGGTTTGATTCCTGTCTGTGGGGATTGACTGTGTTAATTCTGTAACACTGATAGAAAGGGGACTTAAATTATTAGGCAGTGAATTTACTTCATTCTTTTAGAATTTATAAACAGAAGAAGCAGGAAGCACTTAAGAAGATTTGATGATGTATAGTGCTGATGCTAGAGTGTTGGTTGAAAATGTTCTTGAGAAGTTCACAAGCCTCTAAGCTCAGTAAAATGTACTAGCCTCTGAGCTCAGTCACTTGAAGAATTTGCGCCCCAACCCATTTGACACCTACCTTTAATCCAGGATACTTTTGGGTGTCTTCTGAATAGCAGCAGGAGCTCCAAAGAGCTCTGCTTGACTTCAATAATAAAAATGAAGCTAATACTAACTTATTTGCAAGTATTTATTTTGGTAACCCACATAATTATCTTTGTGGTATCTACAGCTTTTGTAGCCAAAATTAAAGAGATTAAAGATCCTGTGTAAATTTTTTTTATTTTTATTCTTCAGTTTTTCACTAAATCTTTATTTTTTTGTTTTTTGTTATACTCTCTCTTTGCCTTTGTTTGGATCTATTGTCTTTGAATTTTGTTGTTGAAATTATTTTTACTTGTTGATGATTTTATAATTGGGTTTTTAATTTCACTCTTTCTTAATACCTTCAAATTTGGTAGAGGCTCCACAATGACAATTCCAATTCCTCTTTAAAAAAATTTCATTTCAATTTTCCTCTATATCCTCTTGAATTTGTGTCTTTCCCCAACTACAAGTACTGAACTATAAATAGTTCAGTTTCAACACTATCAAAATTCTAAAATTTATAATTAAAAAATTACTAATTTGCTTTGATTTTACTAGATATATTCAATACTTCTTATAAGTACAAAAGGCTATTTTCAAGGTCACTCTTTTCAAATAAAAAACTTAACTACCTTCAAAGAATTTTTAAAGGCCTTGTTTTTAAAGCCTAAAATCTCCCATTTTTAATACTGGTGAGTAATTTAAATTCAGAACCTGAACATAGAAATGCAGGATTGTCAAATCCTTGGTCCAAATTTTGAATCACTTTTTGGGCAACTCAGCTGAGTGAAAAATAAAATATTTAATAAAATTAACCATTTAATTTGACTTTTTTGGTTTATTTAAATTGGCAAATTGCAAATTCCTTGAGCAGATAACTCAACTAACAAAAGAAAAAACTCAGCAAATAATGTGTGATACATGAATCATAAATGCAGGATTCTAATGTACAATTTAATATTTCCTGTATGTCAAACAAATCATTGACATCATGTAAAACTTAACAAATATGAAATTGCGGGATTGTCAAATCCAAGAACCAAAATTCATATCAAAAATGAGGTGAATTTGAAATAAATATAATTTATGGGCATCTCAAAAAGGATTTCAAAGGATCTAGAGTGGATTTGTGCTAATTCTTTTAGGAATCATAGGCATTCTCAAAAAACACCCTATTTCATTTTAGGTTGGCTAAAATTTAGATCCCACTATTCACCAACTTAACATACTTTACAATAAAATTGATTAAAATATACACTCCTCTTTTTGAGTTTAATTTTTTTAATAAAAATTTATTATGTCTTCTTCCAATAACAACCAAGTCAAAGAGCTGTTCCCTGGCCTTGAAAAAATCATGCTGGGCTACGCAAGGTCTCTTAACAGTGAAGCCTCTGTCTATGGCTACTCCCAACTCACAGGCCCCTCTGCAAGCACCACCCAGGAGTGTGTTCTTTCTCCTGCAACTTCCAGCATGGTCCTGTTTGCCCATCATGCTCAGGCAGCTGCCAACCCAAATCCTGCATCATTAATAGCATCTGGAACCAGCCATTTGAGCCATGGGGCCACCCAGGGAAGCCCAAATCCAGAAACTGCCAATCAGATGGCAGTGTCTGGTTCTCAAGGCAGACACAACCCACCTCTAGCCAATCAGCCTGCAAAGCGCAGAAGAAAATAAATCACCCCAGATATTGTTCTGAAAATGGTCAGAAAGCAAGAAATGCTTATGTCCCTTGATGAAATAGCGGCAGAAATGGGTTTTGCAAAGTCCACTGTGGCTGCAACCCTGCAAGCCCATGCCAACTGTGGCCCCTCTCCCAAGAAGACCCCAACTGGTGCCTGTACTTCAGCTGAAGGTGAAAAAGCCCATCCCCTTATGATGGCCATTATGGAATGTGACCCGCAGAGGCCCCTGGTCCAGGTCCGTCTTCAACTGGGACTCCACAGCATTTTCACCAATAAGAAAACAGTGAATTTGTGGATTCACAGAGTTGTGGTTGCTGCCAGAATCTTATCCAATCAGGTTCTCAGTGGCCCCAGTTTAGTAGATACAAACCCCTACAATGCAATAATCATTAATTTTATCAAAGGAAGGGCAATGAGGGCCGGTAATGATGTCATTTTTTTGTCATATGCCAAGATTTTGGCAAGTATACAAGACTTTAGGGAAGAGCACATCCAATCTGACGTCTACAAGTGCGGCCCAATCCTGTATCAATTTGTTGGGGTTTGTTGGCAGTTTCCCCATTGGGTGTCAATCATTACTCCATGTTGTCAAACACAGCAGATGAATGTGCCTACCAGACAGAGCTCAAGGTCATGCTGGAGGAGCGGGCTACCCAAAACGCTGTTACACAGTTGTACTGAGTGCCGAGATGGAGCAGAAGGAATGGGCAACCCAAGAAATCAGGGCTGCAGGGCATACCTGTTGGTCCTACCCCACCAACCACGCTGACATGCATCTTGCATATGTATGTCTCTACAATTTTGGTTCTGCTCTTAGGCGCTCAAAGCCTGCCACATACAATGAACTTTGCACCCAAATTGATAAGGGTTATGAGCTTTTCCTGTCCATATCTGTCCAGGATTTATCTGATCTAATCATCTTCTATATAAGTGATAGCAATAAGTCTAGAAAGGACTCCTGCCTCCCCCCACACCAATTCATTTGTTTCATCAAGCCTGCATATGTGACGGAAGACAATTTGAGCAATTGAAGCAATCAGCTCTTGCTGCCCCTTCCCAGTCAACAAACTCTACCTTCCCAACCCCCCATCAAGCCACCTGACTTCCAACCCTGACTCCCAAACCATCACTCATTCCCATCCCACTATCTCTGATGATGTCTCTTTTACAGGCGCAGATGAAGGTAATGTTCATTCTGCCCATACCCTCCCCCACTTGTCCCTTGATCAGTGAAATAAACCTTTTCTTTGTGACAACTTATTAAAGTTGATATTATTTCTTTTGATGTATAATTAATAACATATTCTTTTTACATTATTGACATTCTCATAATCAATAAAATGTTGTATATTTTATGAATAACATAAAATTATTAGCATACATATTTTTTGTTATCAATAATAAATTAAGAACCAAAAATGTAAATATTGCATTAGAATATTGCAATTAGACGTCAACTCTTGATATTTTGATATTATGTGCATAAATCAATGCATTTTGTTTAATAAAATTCATTGTAAACAAGGCCTTTTTCATTGTAATTTATTTAAATGGACTGTGTTTATATTAGAGAGCCATTGAAGCTTAGTACAAATATTGATACATAGTGCATTTTACAGCCTGTATATTTGCCTATTGATAACAATTATGTAGACTTTTTAGTTGGATTTTGTGAGTAACAATAATGTAATGGGTTAATAAATTTAATAATAATAAGCATTAATTTATTAACCCATTACATTATTGTTACTCACAAAATCTAACTAAAAAGTCTACATAATTGTTATCAATAGGCAAATATACAGGCTGTAAAATGCACTATGTATCAATATTTGTACTAAGCTTCAATGGCTCTCTAATATAAACACAGTCCATTTAAATAAATTACAATGAAAAAGGCCTTGTTTACAATGAATTTTATTAAACAAAATGCATTGATTTATGCACATAATATCAAAATATCAAGATTTGACGTCTAATTGCAATATTCTAATGCAATATTTACATTTATGGTCTTTAATTTATTAATGATGATGAAAACTATTAATGTGTTGAAGGTAGTACTATAAAAACAGTTTTTTGATGTAATTCAAACAAAATGTCAAATATCTACAGCCTTATCAACAAATTAGAGTCAGACCTCCAAAAGGGTGTCAAGATTGAACACAATATAAGGGAAATTGTGCTAAATCAACTGGTAAATGAGGGAAGAGCTTTGGTCCAGCAAAAGGAAACCGTAAAAAATATCCTGGGAACAATAGTCAACAAAGAACACAAGGAAATAGTTTTAAATCTTCAAAAGAAAATACTCAAGTGGGTAGATTTCAAAAATGAAAGTTACAGCTTGTGGGGATTTGAAAAAACCAACAGAAAGAATAATCAAAAAATCAAATTGATTGAAGGAAATGAAATTTCAAAGGAAATTAACACAAATGAAGAGGAAACTGATCAAATGGAAACAGATTGAACAAAACACAATCAAGAAGCAGAAGAGCTACAATAAACAATGAAAATCCAACCAATGAAAATCAAGAGGAAACACAAGTAATACAGAAAATAAGGAAGATCAAGCCCAGAAAAACAAATTAAGAGCAGCTAATGCTCATGAAGTTTGCTGAAGGGGTGTCTGTGGCTGAGGGGGCTGCAGGGGAAAGAATCAGTAAGTCTTTTTATGTTTTAATTATATTTACTTTAGTTATAACTAGGAATGGGGATGAGGCTGCGGAAGTGGCAGCTTTCACGCTGAGTTGGTTTTACGGGGGTTACCAATCACTGGTAGCCCCTGTAAAGCAAATAAATAAAATAATTCAAATTAATATGAATAACTTTGCAACAAAAGAAGCAACAAATAGGGAATTCAAATTGCCAGAAGCAAGTTCAACTTGGGTCAGAGAAGTCTATGAAGTAGGCACAAGTATCAACTTCAAAGGAATGATGGATATCCAAATAAATGTCAACATAAATTTTGACAAATATATCTTTGAATGCCTTGAAAAATTTTAATTTTCAACTATGAACACATGAAATAAACATGAAAAAAGTCAATTTCAAGTTCCACAAGAAAACATAAAAGACACATTATTAATAACTTAATAAAATCAATATCAATTCAAATAAGCAATGCATTTTTATTCAATAAGATGAAACCTTTATTCATATCTTTTGCATAGTCATGGGTGGTGGATGCCTCCAAAATGCCCAACTCTCCTTTAATCAATTTTTCAAATACATTCTATACAGATTGATTAGTTATTATCTACAAGAAATTCTGCTTATTTGCGGAAATCTATACCTCACAGTAACTGCATCTTGCTGTTTACCTTGTGGTAGTACTACACTGCATTATGAAGGTCAACATGAAGAAGCTGGATGAGGTCCCCCTTCAAATAAACGTCTGCCAGCTGGCACTGGATAAAATGAAGACACTGCAGGGCTACCAAACTTTAGAGCATGTCCTATATGACTGTTTTACGTTAGCTTTGTTGTACAGATACATAATACCTCCTAAGAGGTAGGACACACCATTTCAAAAACAGCATCTCAAAAAACGCCACCTTGGAATACGCTATCTCAATTTTTAGCCATCCCAATTTTATAGTAAAAGCACCATTTTGATTTATGGCATTTTGACTAAGAAAAAACAGTTTTAAAGTTTTAGATTTTTTGAACTCCAAAAATTACCCAAAATTCCCAAAATAAAAATTCAAAAAACATTTCTAGGCTTAAAAAAGCCTCAGTATTCCAAATCTGCAATAAAAAATGGTGTCAATTAGTAGCAACATGGTTGTGTAAAGCCCAAAAGTTAAAATAATCCCAAAAACAACTATTTTCATCTATTTTAACTACAAAATACACTTTAAAATAAGCATATAATTGTACCAAATACCAAAAAACTTCAAATAATGGCAAAATCAAAGGAAATAAGAGAGAAGATAAAGTAGTATTTATTGGAAATATGCTCAAACATTAGTGGAAAGAGCAACTGAGATGGCTTGAAGATGCTCAAGCTTGCTATCCTTGGGATAGTAGGCAAGGACCACCTTGCTGATTTCAGTGTGCTTTTTTACTGCTTTGGTCATCATGGGGGGATCACCCTTGGTCTTCATACCAGTCTTGAAGATGTGGGAAGAGATGGCTTGTTGAGTTTTGAGGTGGACCATGATCTTATTGAATTTGGGCTTATGAACCCTAACCCTTGTAGAAAACTGGCTATGCCACCCTTCAAGGGAAGAGGTGGTCTTGATCAACCTGTCTTTGACCTGCTTATAGCAGTTCCAGGTGATTGAGTCACCTCCTTTTCTAATGTTGCATGCTCCTTGGAAGATGCCAACCCATTGAGTCTCAAAATACTCAATGAACAGAGAAAAGGCTGCCTGGTTGGCCTGGATATAGGGATGACAGAGGAGGGCATCATAAAAGGCATTGATCTCTTCCTTTTGCACAAGGGCAAGGGCAGCAATTAAAAACGTCCTTTGCTTCTTTGGTGCCTTCAGTGTAGACCAGCTCATGGAGGTCAGAGCACTTTTGGAGGCAGCAGCAGAGTGCCTTCCTGAAGTAGAAGCAGCATCCCTGAGGGGAGCTCTTAAAGACACAAATAAAGGCATTTGCCTGAGCCTGTTTGAAATCCACTACCAGATATTTGTGGTAGGGAAGGCTTTCTGGCTTTTTCTTGGTTGGGGTGGGAGCGTCTTCTTCTTGGGAGATGGATTTTTTCTTGTGCCCTCTAGTCTCCTCGGGCTCCTCTTCAATTGTTGGGAGGATTTCATCCATTTGGCCTTTAAAATTGTGAGTGCCCAGACATAGGTTTCCTGCTTCTTATTTGGGAGGAAAAAGAAGACCAGGGGAAGAACCAGATTTCCAACCTGCCCATGGATATTCCAAAGCTGGCTGAAGAGCTTTGGGCAGGTTGAGAAAGTTCCATCTGCAAGCCAGGTCTTGCACTTGAGGAGGTTGCACAGATCCTGGCTTGTTGCAAAGCAGATGGTACACTATGGGGCATGTTGATCATCATCATGGAGAAGGAATCTCTCTTCATGGCAAGATAGTTTTTGCTCCTCAGTAATGATCAATTGGTCAATGGAGCTTGCACTGACGCCTTCAGTGCTCAGAGCATATCTCTGTAGTTTTGAGGCGCCACCAACAGTTGCTAGTTGGGTATCATTTAAATTAAGAAGCGCACTGTTGACAACCTCAGTTGCAGTTTGATCCTTTGTGGTTGGGATCACCTGGCAAAAAAACCATAAGATAAGTTGATAGAGAGGGTTGAAAGGCTTGGCACAGTTGTGGTTAACAGTAAGGGCCTTAAATCTGGTGAACCCATAAGTTGTGAGCCTTGCTGGGCAGCCAATGTTATCACATTTTAAGTGATGTTGGTGGATGTTCTTCTTCTAGTCATTACAGCTGAAGCTGTATCCCTTGTAGAAAAAGCTGGCACCCCCTTTCTTTGTCATAATTGAATAGCTGATAGGGTATGTTGTTGGCACAGCAAAGGTGCTATTTTGGTTGCATACATTGTGGATGGAGTTAAGATCCCAGAGCTCAATTGGCTCATCTTCAGGAGCACCAGGCTCAGGCTCCTGCTCCTCTTCATACTCAGGCTCTAAAGTGGGGTTATAATGGCAATTGAAGTTGAACAACTTCTCTTGAGGATCAGAGGGGGAGTAAACAAATGGAGAATGGGGAGGGGTAGGACTGTTTCCCTCTTGTTCAGGTGATGGAGTTGGGGTCTTGGGGGGAGCTTTGGCCTTAGAAGGCTGCTTCTTTGGGGTTGTCTTGGCCTTTTTGGCCTTGGGCGGAGTGATTTTGTACTTTGAGGCCTTTGAGGCCTTGGGTGCAGCTTTGGCAGTTGACTTGGGAGGCATCTAAGAGTGAATTTGTGTCAGAAAAGTTCAAAATTGTGGACAATTTTTAAAGAGAAAAATGAGAATGTGTTAAATATAAAATTAGTCAATATTTTTAAATGAAATTGTATAGAAACTCTCAAATTATATACCATCAAAATTATTATGTTTTATATTATGTAAAAATTAAAAATTTATTAGTGGTGCAAGTATACAAAACTGTGAGTTTTGACTGAAAACTTGCTTTCAAAATGGCGTTTTTGAAGTGACATAATTGAGGTGCCGTAGCTCAAAAACATAGTGTTTTTGACCATTTTTTATATTAAATTAACAAATCTACAGTGGAGCCACCTCAACCAGGCCAAAGAGTAAAACTTGAATTTCTCAAAAACTAGCTTATACAACTGGTTTTAAAAAGTACCCAGTTGTTTAGAGGAAATCAAAATATATATATTTGCAAAGTTTTATATGGTTTCTTACATTTTTTATTAATATGGCATTTGACGTGAATATGTACTTTTGAAAAGTGGAAAGCAAGAATTGCGGTGGGGGAATCAATATAGCCTAGCCTGGCGTCATAGGTAATTTCCCCTATCCATTGTGCGCATTGAATCAATTGGGTGATATGAAACTTGGTGGAATTTGAAGTGACGTAAATCAAAATGGCGGAATTTTCCCTTCCATATTAAAATCACTATTAAAATGTTTTATTAAGAAAACCCTTATCAATGTATCCATGTATAATAAAGTTATAAGTTACATATAACAAAACTGTTTTTTTTACCCAGCAATGACAATCACTAGAAGGACTATCATAATGGAATCTATTTAGGTTGTTATTATTATAAGTGTCTTAGATTAATACTATAGGAACATCTTCTGGCACTATACAACCGGCTTTATTTTAGTTCAGGTATAAGCTTATTTTAGTTTAAGATAAATGGCGTAATTCAAAATGACGTAAAGTTGAGATGGCATAAACACGCCCCACACTTAGTAATTTCATATGTAAATAAAGTTAGCAAAATAAGATTTAATTAATCTGACTCAAAGTGACGGAATTGAGATGGCGTAAATTTGAGATGCCGCATTATAAAGGTATATGTAAATTTTAACTATTTTATTGATTATTTTATTTTTTTGTGATTCAAAATCACTAACGCAAAAAACACCATCTCAAATTAAATTTGAGATGGCATTTTTTGAGATGCCGTTTTTGAAATGGCGTGTCCTACCTCCTAAGAACCAATTTCTCATCAATTCATGGTTGCAACTGCCTTTTATAAGACTCTTAGCCACCACTGGGGTGCTGAGTGCCATCCCTCTAGCAATTGGCGCCAGAGTTGTCCACCACATACAGAAGGGTATGTGGTCCTAATTGGACGCCTTAGTAGAAAATATAATTTTGGAGTGTAATACCCCAGAATAATCACATCATCCTTTGCAATTTGCATCCCCCTAATAAATCATCTTCCCTTGCAATTTAACTTTTATATTTTTTATTTTTTTATTAAAAATTTTAAATTTTAATATTGAAATTTCAATATTTAAAATTTAACATTTAAATTATAATATTTAAATTATAATAGTAATATATCTAAATATATTATAAGACACTAGTTATAATTGCAAACATGTCAAATAATAAAAAAATTTAAAATGTTTTTATTTACTAGCTTGTTGATTACAGGTTCATTTATTACATTGTTAAACATCAAGAACTGAATTTATCTGCAACAGACGGCCTGCTCCACTTATGTTCTAAACAAGTGCTTTTTTTAGAACTCAAATTACCTTTCCCTTGTAATATGATTTGAAAAATATTTTTGATATGCTTGACCTGCGTCATAAGTACTAAAAAGTAAGAGATACATGAAAATCATTGGTTTTTGTGTTGTGTGGCTATAGTGGCACTGAAATATTAAGAATCAGGTAATGACTCACAAGGTCAACTCTGTGGCTTTTAAAATAAAAGTCAATGATGCTAAAAAGGGTTCACAATTATTTAAATAAAAATAATTTATTTCTATCATTTTTTAATTTTTATTTTGTTAACTATACAGTCAATGCCCTATTTGGTGGATTATAATAAAAAATACATATCTCTATATCTAGAATAATTAATTTTAATTATGTTTTTTTTACTAATTCTTATATGTCTATAATACAATTCAACATCACATTCTTATATATAAATAATAACTTTTGAGTCCTAAAAAAACAAATATATAAAAATAAAAACAAATAAAACCTGGAGTGCCTAATTATCTGATTGGCTTGGAGGCAAGGACTTTGGGGAGGAAGGATTACAAGTGCTCATAGAAAGCTGCCATCACATTGGGTGACATTGCAAATAGGCAAATCTTGAGAATGTTGAAGAGATCCTTGGTGTCCTGAAGGAGGCCTTTCTTTGCCTTATTTTTGATTCACCCAAAGACCTCCTCAATTAGATGCAGGAATGAAGAATACAGGGGGGAGGCAGAGGAGTCTCATTGGACAATCAGCAAGGCGGTGGTTGGAGGAATGGCTATTCTTGTCAATAGGTAGAAACTCGGACACAACCAGATTCACTTTGTGGAGCCCAACATTATCCAACACAACAATTTTGGTTGTGCCACTGTAATTAATCTGGAGGTATTCCTTTGCAGCTCAGAAAAAATCAAGGAATGTCCTGCTATTATGGGAACCCTTTATCATATGGGATTGATCCAACCCGTGAGGACCAAGAAGCGCTACCATTGAATAGGTCTGAGAACAGACAGCTGCACAATGGGCAACACCGTCCTTGGACCCCTTCTTGACCCACCCATGCCTAGACCTGAGTGAGGAGAAAACAATGATTTGTCAATATAAAAGAACTGGACATTCTCAGTCTCCTTTAGTGCCAGATATGTCTTGGCATAAATGTGTCAATCCTCAATGGTCTTTTCACTGTTCCTATTGTACAGAGAAACTCTGAGGACCTTTCATGAGAAGCCCAAATCAATCATTGCTTGGTAAACAAGGGTTTTAGAGACAGAAAACCCAAACTCTGTGGCCAACATTGATTGGACAGCAAGTGTGTCCAGGTGGCAATCCTTGGTCACCCATCTGCCTGATTGCCTTGAGATGAGTGGGCTGAAGTAGGCTGGGCTGTCTTTTTGCCTTGGTGGATTTGACAATTTGTCCAGTGTTGCTGTACTTTTTGTTGATGTCACCAATATATCTGGATGTGACACCAAATCAGGACGCAATATCTCAAACTGCTATCCCCCTGTTCAGACAGTTGAGGAGAGCTTCACACTCACTATCTGTCATTTGACGCTGGCCCTTGGCAGGTGCCACGGCATCCTGGCTGGCAGGCTCAACACAGGGGATGGGGATCTTTGTGTAGAAGGTGGGATCACGCTTGGTTGTGCTGGTGCTGTCAATGGTGGCATACAACACAGGTGAAGATGGCTCCTCAATTGTGACCAATGACTCATAGGTGGTGTCAAAGACGCAGGGGCAGGAAGTGGCAATTCTTGGATCAAGAGTGTGGGCCCAGGTGACAACTGGATACACAGTGGAGTTGTAAGTAACCTCAGTGCTCCCAGTGACCCTGGTGTAGGAGACTTTGGTGGCAGACCTTGATAGCAGCTTCTGTCTTGGATTCAGGCTGGTTGATTGGGCTTGGGATGCAGGAGGTGGTTGACTGGGAATGATGCCTTGGGAGGCCTGTGTGTTGGCATGAATCCCCTTGAGTTGGGTTCTGGGTCTGTTCTTGGACCCTCTGGGACACCCTTGTGAACAGGCTGCCCTGCAGGCTGGTGCAGGAGCTGGTTGAGAATGCAATTGACAGCCCATAAAAAAATATCAAAAAATATTTTAGATTGAATATGTATTTATTTGGATTTATTGGTTTAGTTGTGGGTAGTTGTTTTCTCTTGGTTTAGCCTTGAATAGTAACATAATTTCTATATCTGTGATTTGAAGTGTATAATATTGTATAATTTCTGGGTTTGGACAATTTTAAAGTTTTATATTTTTCATGTCTAAACATGGTTATTGAGATTGAATTTTTAGTTTGATTTTAGTTGTGGTGGAGCTTCTTGATTTGGGTTGGTGTTTCCTAGTATGCTTACTGTACATTAAATTTGGATTCCAGTTCCTGCAATTAATATTTGAGTTTACTAGTGATATTCAAAAGTGATTTGATTTTTGTTCTTGGATTTGACAATCCCGCAATTCCAAAAAGCAAAGTAAACTTAATGAAAATGGTTGATGGATTTAAACGCTTCAAAACTGATTCCGGTTAATTCATTTTATCCATTGAAAATATGCAGTTTGACTTGAACTTTGCAAAGTGTCTATGAGTTCCAGCATTTTTAAAAATTCAAATAAATACTCAAAAAAATCAATTTAATTAAAAAGGCCATCCCGCAAAAGTGATTCAAAATTTGGACCAAGGATTTGACAATCCTGCATTTTTACGTTCAGGTTCTGAATTTACAGTATATACTTCTTAGAAGTATATGAAACAAAATAAAGAGAATGTGAGATTAGGCTGATTGACCACTAATAATCAGGCTAATCATTGCACGCAGATCTCTATCAGTTACACACCATATTATCACTAGGTCAATATTCTATTAAGTGTAGTAATTATATGCTGTATAATCTTTAGTCTATTATAATTGATATAGCAGTTATATGCTGTGTAATTGTTTTGTTTATTATGATAGATGCAACAATTATAAGCTGTATTATCACTTGATTATTATTCCAATGTGTAGTGATTATACACTGTATATTACTAGTTTTGTTATAATTAATGTAGCTATTATATGCTGTATAATGGTTAGCCGTTATAATGATTATCACTGATTACACGCCGTATAATCATAAGATCATCAATTGTGTATCTCCCATTCAACCCTACTGGAAGTTGTATCAACTCAGTCCCACACAGCCTGATGGGTGTATATAGTCATATCAAACAGGTGATATGCAAATGGCTAGGAAATAATGAGTTCAGATCAGCATTACACAGCGTATAATCAGGTTCCTTATTGGTTTGGGTCAGCATTGCATGGCAGATAATCTACGAGTCAATATTGGATTGAGTCCACTATTATACAGTGTATAATCCCTAATTCAACCTGTTGCATTAATAATCATAAGGATTGTCATCCAGAAAAGGATCACTGATTAAGCCCTGAAAATGGAATACCAGTATTCTACCTTCCAATGTTGGAGGACAGATTAGGGACCATTTATAAGCGTCAACTAAATACAGTGTAGTTTTACAGATCAATAATAGGAGTGTAAGATATAGCCAATCAATAAATGACAGTAGGCTAGCTCAAGAAGAGCATAGGCTGTAGCTGAAGTGCCATGTACACCTTGCTAAGGCCAGTATCAGCACACATGTCAAGGACAGCCAATCAGGATAGACACAACCAGCAAAGATGGACCTATTGCAAAGGTAGCCACTGAGAACTGTCTGAAAGGACAAGAACAAGGTTTGTTGCAGTATATATTGATACAGACGCCTGAAAGGATGAAAACAAGTTCTTAGTTACACCTGGATAGATTGCAGCTGCTGGCTAGATTGTACTCCAGTTTCAAATAAATGTAATTATCTTCAAAGTTCTATTCTATTGTAGTCTCTAGTGCTCTTGCATAGGATTAGGTAGAGTACATTGGCAAGGCTAACATCTATCTGCAGCTTTGTATATCCCAGCAATAACCCAAGTTGCTCAACAGAGGAAAATTAAGAAGAGAATGATACTTTATTGATATGATTGTTGGGGATTATATAATATCATGGGGAGCCACATGCTATTCATGTACATCATGGTAGTCATGAGGCTTTTCCAGGTAATATTCTATTTAGGACTCAAAAGGTTTGATCCCTGTATAAGATGGGCAGTTGATAAGAGTTCCACCAACTTGTTTATTGTCAAGACTGCGGGGTCAAACCCCCAGCAAGGTTCCACCCAAGAGAATATGTGATCCAAAAACCAAATTTACCATGACCTGTAGCTAAATGCTTAAGTCAACTCAAATTACTGAATCCAGCAACAAGAACCAGTGATAATCCCAGTTCAGTGAACAGCTTGATTTAGCGCTTCACTAATTATAAGGATCATGCCACCCCTGCCCAATCCAACTGATTGATCATCACAATCTTGTTCCTCATAATATGATTCACTCAAACTATATAAGCCATATCTCTCAATAAAGATATTGATCTAGTTTTCAATTATTTCCCCCTTGTAACTCTGCTAATACAGCACAGTTACAACATTATTAACTGGAAAATCACTTTTCTAAGAGAGAATAGTTGTAGATATTTCACAACATACACCTATGATATTTATTAAAAACTTTAAAAGCTTTAATAAATTTAGTTAGTATAAATGAGTGAAAATTGATTTTAAAATGCATTTAACAAGCAACCTGTAAATTTATATAAAGTTTTTAGCTTTGAGATACCTAAATTCAGGGCTTTTTGTGTTATAATTGTCACCAGTTGATCCCTTTCTTTTATAGAATATTAAATATTATTGAGTTTATTTTACACTAGTCTTGCAACATCTACATTTAGTTCATCTCATGAAGTCATTTTAAAAGAGTCAAACTTACTATATAATAGTTGATGGCACTCCTAACACCCTAATATTGTATGACAGTCAAAAAATTTGAGTCCTAAGAGGAACACTACCTAGACAAACCCCATGAATTTTATAGTGTACATGGACAGCATGTGGCTTCCCATTATACTACTGTAAATTCAGAACCTGAACGTAAAAATGCAGGATTTTCAAATCCTTGGTCCAGATTTCAAATAACTTTTGAGGGATGGCCTTTTTTAATTAAACTGATTTTTTTGAGTATTTATTTGAATATTTGAAAATGCAGGAACTCATAGACACTTTGCAAAGTTCAAGTCAAACTGCATATTTTCAATGGACAAAATGAATTAACTGGAATCAGATTTGAAGTGTTCAAATCCATCAGCCATTTTCATTAAATTTACTATGTTTTTGAAATTGCGGGATTGTCAAATCCAAGAACCAAATTTCAAATCACTTTTGAATGGCACTAGTAAACTCAGATGTTAATTGCAGGAACTGGAATCCAAATTGAATGTACAATAAACACACTAAGAAACATCAACCCAAATCAAGAAGCTCCACCACAATTAAAATCAAACTAAAAATTCAATCTCAATAACCATGTTTAGACATAAAAAAGATAAAACATTAAAATTGTCCAAACCCAGAAATTATACAATATTATACACTTCAAATCACGGATAAAGACATTCTGTTACTATTCAATGCTAAACCAAGAGAAAACCACTATCCACAACTAAACCAATAAATCCAAATAAATACATATTCAATCTAAAATATTTTTTGATATTTTTTATGTGCTGTAAATTGCATTCTCAACCAGCTCCTGCACCAGCCTGCAGGGCAGCCTGTTCACAAGGGTGTCCCAGAGGGTCCAAGAACAGACCCAGAACCCAACTTGAGGGGATTCATATCAACACACAGGCCTCCCAAGGTGTCATTGCCAGTCAACCACCTCCTGCATCCCAAGCCCAATCAACCAGCCTGAATCCAAGACAGAAGCTGCTCTCAAGGTCTGCCATCAAAGTCTCCTACACCAGGGTCACCGGGAGCACTGAGGTTACTTACACCTCCACTGTGTATCCAGTTGTCACCTGGGCCCACACTCTTGATCCAAGAATTGCCACTTCCTGCCCCTGCATCTTTGACACCACCTATGAGTCATTGGTCACAATTGAGGAGCCATCTGCACCTGTGTTGTATGCCACCATTGACAGCACCAGCACAACCAAGCGTGATCCCACCTTCTACACAAAGATCCCCATCCCCTGTGTTGAGCCTGCCAGCCAGGATGCCGTGGCACCTGCCAAGGGCCAGCGTCAAATGACAGATAGTGAGTGTGAAGCTCTCCTCAACTGTCTGAACAGGGGAATGGCAGTTTGGGATATTGCATCCTGATTTGGTGTCACATCCAGATATATTGGTGACATCAACAAAAAATACAGCAACACTGGACAAATTGTCAAATCTACCAAGGCAAAAAGACAGCCCAGCCTACTTCAGCCCACTCATCTCAAGGCAATCAGGCAGTGGGTGACCAAGGATTGCCACCTGGACAAACTTGCTGTCCAATCAATGTTGGCCACAGAGTTTGGGTTTTCTGTCTCTAAAACCCTTGTTTACCAAGCAATGATTGATTTGGGCTTCTCATGAAAGGTCCTCAGAGTTTCTCTGTACAATAGGAACAGTGAAAAGACCTTTGAGGATTGACACATTTATGCCAAGACATATCTGGCACTAAAGGAGACTGAGAATGTCCAGTTCTTTTATATTGACAAATCATTGTTTTCTCCTCACTCAGGTCTAGGCATGGGTGGGTCAAGAAGGGGTCCAAGGACAGCGTAGCCCATTGTGCAGCTGTCTGTTCCCAGACCTATTCAATGGTTGCGCTTTTTGGTCCTCACGGGTTGGATCAATCTCATATGATCAAGGGTTCCCATAATAGCGGGACATTTCTTGATTTTCTCTGAACTGTCAGGGAGTATCTCCGGATCACTTACCGCAGTACAACCAATGTTGTTGTGTTGGATAATTTTGGGCTCCACAAAGTGGATCTGGTTGTGTCCGAGTTTCCACCCATTGATAAAAATAGCCATCTGGCCAACCACCGCCTGGCTGACTACCCAATGAGACTCTTCTTCCTCCCCCTGTATTCTCCATTCCTGAACCCAATCAAGGAGATGTTTAGTTGGATCAAGAATAAGGAAAAGCAAGGCCTTCCTCAGGACACTGAGGATCTATTCAGTATTCTTGAGGTCAGTCAATTTGCAATGCCACCTGATGTGGTGGCAGCTTTTTACAAGCACTCAGAATCCTTTCTCCCCAAAGCCCTGGCCTCCGAGCCAATCATATAAATGTGCTCTCCAGGTTTTATTTGTTATTATTTTTATTTATTTTGTTTTTATTAGGACTCAAAAATTATTATTTATATATAATGACATGACGTTTGATTGTATTAAGACATATAAGAGTATGTAGAAAAGGTAAGTAGTTTAATTATACTAGGTATGAGGAATATATTTTTATTATAATGTACTGAATATTATATTGACTGTTGCGCTAATAAATAAATATATTTAAAAAAGATAGAAATAGATTAATTTTATTTAAATAATTGTGAATTCTTGTCAGTACTTTGGCTTTGTTAAGCCACAAATTGGAACTTGCAGGTCATCATCTGATCCTTATTAAATCAGTGCCACTATAGCCACACAACATGGAAGCCAATGATTTTTATGTATCACTTACTAACTAATACTTAGGACGTGGGTCAAGCATATTGAATATATTTATCAAATCATATTACAAGGGAAAGGTAATTCAAGTTCTAAACAATCACTTGTTTAGAATATAAGTGGAGCAGGCCGCATGATGCAGATAAATTCAATTCTCATTGTTTGTATACATAATAAATGAACCTGTACTTGACAAGCTAGTAAATAAAAACATTTTTAACTTATTTTTATTATTTGACATGTTCACAACTTTAACTAATGTCTTGTACTATATTTAGATATATTAATATTATAATTTACCTTTTAAAATTTAAAACAATCTTAAAATATTAAAAGTAAAATTATAATTATAAATCTTAAAAGCTATCTATTAAAGTTTAAATATTCAAAATTTAACTCTTTTACTTTAATTGTGATATATTCAATATTAAAATTTTAGTATTAAAATACAAAAATTTAAAAAAAAATTTTAATTTGCAAGGGAAAAATATTTATTGAGGGGATGCTAATTGCAAAGGGGAATGTGATTATTCCGGAGAATAAAACCCCAAAATTAAATTTTTGGCTAGAGCATCCAATTGGATCCACATACTCTTCTGTACGTGGTGGACAACCCTGGATGCAATTGCTAGAGGGGTGGCGCCCTGTACCCCAGTGGTTGTTGAACGTTTAATAAAAGGAAGGCGGGTGAGGGAATCAACTAGTAGGTTTTTTGGGGGGGGCACATAGTACCCATATAGTGTTGCCAATGCAAATGAGTCATACAGGATGTGCTTGAATGTCCTATACCCCCACAGTGTCTTCTGAAATTTGAGTGCTAACTGGCATATGTTCATTTAAATAGGTACACCCTCCAACTTTTTGACGTTGGTTTTTAATATGCAGTGAAGGAGGATTCCCAGGTATACCGCAACGTGAATTCTTTGCAAGGTATATTTTTTTGAGAACATGCACAATTTTTTGAAGACTTGAATTAACCTATTGATATAGGATGTTTGATTGAATTTATAGAGGGTTCTGGGGGCGCCTGACTTGTATCAGCCCCCATGCCTTGGCAAACAATATTAACCAAGGTTTAAATGTGTTCACAAGGACTGCGTACCTGACTTTGTTTGACAATGCCTTTAATACTTCATTAAAAATTTCAGTTTTTAAATATTCAGTTCCTATTTGAAATTCAGCTTTTATTAAGCTTTTTTCATATTTGTTGATGTTTGCAAATGGGAATTGTTGAATGCTTTCATAGATATATTCATCAAAGTTTAACTTGACATCCTCGCAAATTTCATTCATTTCTTTGAAGTTGATATTTGATCCTATTTCATATGCTTCCCTTAACCACTGCAAGCACCCTGCAGGTGGTAAATATTCCCTATCTTTAACTTCAATACTTGAAAAATTATTTATATTCTGTTGAATTATTTTATTTATTTGCTTTACAGGGGCTACCAGTGATTGGTAACCCCCGTAAAACCAACTCAGCATGAAAGCTGCCACTTCCACAACCTCATCTCAATTCCTAGTTATAACTAAAGTAAATATAATTAAAGCATAAAAAGACTTACTGATTGTTTCCCCTGCAGCCCCCTCAGCCACAGACACCCCTTCAGCAAACTTCATGAGCATTAGCTGCTCTTCATTTGTTTTTCTGGGCTTGATCTTCCTTATTTTCTGTGTTACTTGTGTTTCCTCTTGATTTTCATTGGTTGGATTTTCATTGTTTATTGTAGCTCTTCTGCTTCTTGATTGTGTTTTGTTCAATCTGTTTCCATTTGATCAGTTTCCTCTTTATTTGTGTTAATTTCCTTTGAAATTTCATTTCCTTCAATCAATTTGATTTTTTGATTATTCTTTCTGTTGGTTTTTTCAAATTCTCACAAGCTGTAACTTTCACTTTTGAAATCTAACCGCTTGAGTATTTCCTTTTGAAAATTTAAAATTATTTCCTTGTGCTCTTCATTAACTATTGTTCCCAGGCTAGTGTTTGCAGTTTCCTTTTGCTGTACCAAGGCTCTTCCCTCATTTCCCAGTTGATTTACCACAATTTTCCTGATGTTGTATTTAAGCTCAACAACCTTTTGGAAGGCTGACTCTAATTCATTGATAAGTGTGTAAATGTTTGACATTATGTTTGAATTCCATCAAAAAACTGGTTTTTATAGTATTACCTTCAACGCATACATATTTTTCATCATTATTAATAAATTAAAGACAATAATCATAAATATTACATTAGAATATAGCAATTAGACGTCAAATCTTGATATTTAGAAATTATGTGCATAACTCAATGCATTGTGATTAATAAAATCCATTGTAAACTTGGCCTTTTTCATTGTAATTTATTAAAATGGATTGTTTTTATATTAGAGAGCCATTAAGGCTTAGTACAAATATTGATACATAGTGCATTTTACAGCCTGTATATTTACCTATTGGTAATAATTCTATAAATTTTTTAGTTGGATTTTGTGAGTAACAATAATGTAATGTGTTAATAAATTAATGTTTATTGTCATTAATTGGCTGATTTTCTTTGCTGTGGCAATTGTGCATTTTCTGATATTTACACACTAGTATCCAATTGGTTGGTTTCACATCCAATCACACAGGCAATAGGAAATCAAGCTGCCACCCTGACCACATCTGGTCTCAAGGTGGCGGCTTGATTTCCTATTACCTGTGCAATTGGATGTGAAACCAACCAATTGGATACTAGTGTGTAAATATCAGAAAATGTACAATTGCCACAGCAAAGAAAATCAGTAAATTAATGACAATGAACAGTAATTTATTAACACATTACATTATTATTACCTCGCAAAATCCAACTAAAAAATTTATAGAATTATTACCAATAGGTAAATATACAGGCTGTAAAATGCACTATGTATCAATATTTGTACTAAGCGTTAATGGCTCTCTAATATAAACACAATCCATTTTAATAAATTACAATGAAAAAGGCCAAGTTTACAATGGATTTTAGTAATCAAAATGCATTGAGTTATGCACATAATTTCTAAATATCAAGAGTTGACATCTAATTGCTATATTCTAATACAATATTTACGTTTATTGTCTTTAATTTTTAATGATGATGAAAAATATGTATGCTAATAATTTTAAGCTATTTGTAAAATGTGCAACATTGTATTAATTCTGGGAAATGTTGATAATGTAAAAAGAAAATATTATTAATTATGAATTGAAAGAGAGATATTAATTTTAATAAATTGTCACAAAGAAAAGATTTATTTACTAATCAAAGGACAGAAAGGGGAGGGAATGGGCAAATGAACATCACCTTCATCTGCGCCTGTGAAAGGGGTGGCATCAGAGATAGTGGGGGGAATTGGTAGTGGCTTGGGAGTCAGATTTGGAAGGCAGGTGGCTTGATGAGGGGTTGGCGAGGCAGGGTTTGTTGACTGGGAAGGGGCAGCAAGAGTGGTTTGCTTCAATTGCTCAAATTTTTCTTCCGTCACGTATGCAGGCTTGACAAAACAGATGGATGGGCAAGGGGGAAGGCAAGAGTCCTTTCTGGACTTATCACTATCACTTGCATAGAAGATGATTAGATCAGATAAATCCTGGACAGATATGGACGGGAAAAGCTCATAACCCTTATCAATTTGGGTGCATAGTTTGTTGTAGGTGGCAGGCTTTAAGCGCCTGAGGGAAGAACCAAAATTGTAGAGACATACATCTGCAAGATGCATGTTGGTGTGGTTGGTGGGGTAGGACCAACAGGTATGCCCTGCAGCCCTGATTTCTTGGATTGTCCATTCCCGCTGCTCTATCTCAGCACTAAGTACAACTGTGTGCACGGCGTTTTGTGTGGCCCACTCCTCCAGCATGGCCTTGAGCTCCGTCTGGTAGACATACCCATCTGCAGTGTTTGATATTGCTGAGTAATAATGTAAAGACCCAACAATTGGGGGAGTATTTAGCAAAATAAGGTACCAAGTTGGCGACTTGGAATCCTGTGAGCGCTATCACAATGGGGTAGACTGTCATCATCCATCTGAAGACCTTGGTGTGTACGTTATATTGTCTTAAATTACTGGCAAAATACCTAAGTACGTAGTATACAAGGTGTATATAGCTATGGACTGGGTGGAGTGGGGCAACACCAGCGTGGGCCAGGAGTACTGCTCAGAGGAGTCTAGCTGCGCTGGCTCCTTGTAGATGTACTCGTTGGGTGGTTTATTGAACGGCCCATGCTGATGATTGTATTGGTGGCTCCCAATCCCTAGGCAGGCTGTGAGTACAGCTGAGAAGATTAAATGATTCATCTTCTGATCCTGGGAAAAGGCAGACAAAGCTTATTGTCTTTAACTTTCTTGTAGGGTAAAGTTCTGATTGATTTATGTGATACTATTGAGGGGTAATTTCACTCAATGATAGCACAAACTATCATCAAGTGAATTGGCTTTATTATATACTATCATCCTGGTGATGGCATGAATAGAGTAAAACACTGGACAGGGAATCCCAAACACTTGGTGTTGTCTGGAATTCCCTTTTGGGAGGAGAATTGGGAGTGGTCTGCAGGCAATGAATTGTTACTTCTGGGCTTGCATTGGCTTGATGTATCATTGGATGTTTTCTTGCATCCAATTTTGGATTCTGCAGTTAATGCAGGAATGGGTGGGTTGAGCAGCTTGTCAGCCCCTCCCAAATTTGGGCAGCAGTTCCCCCTCCATTTGGGTTTGGGAAAATTGCCTTTTAGGTTTTCCCCATTTGGCAATTTCTCTATTTGGAGGCCTGGGTGGGGGACTGGCTGGCAGGAGCAGGTGGGCAGGCGCGCACGGGCAAGCCACCAGGCTCAGTGTGCGGCCGGCGGGCGGGGTATAAAACCCTTCCAAATTAAAAATCTTATTTTTAATTTCTTTTTCCTGGCCTCAACTTTTTGCGGCAGTTTCCCCAATAAGGGGGAACTGCTGCCATTTTTTATTTTGTTTATCAAGTTCAATTGGGCACAAAATATCATCCTGAACCAAAGTGTTGTCAGGAATATTCTTGAAAAATAATTGACGCCCAATGGGGAAACTGCCAATAAAACCCCAACAAAACAATACAAGATTGGGCCTCACTTGTACATGTCAGACTGTATACGCTTCTCTCCATAGCCTTGGATACTTGCAGAAATCTTAGTGTATGATAGGAAGATGGCGTCATTACAGGCCCTCATTACTCTTTCTTTAATAAAATTGATGATGGTCAAATTGTATGGGTCATTATCCACCAAACTGGGGCCATCAAGAACCTGATTGGATAAGATTCTGGCAGCAATCACAACTCCGTGCATCCACAAATTCACTGTTCTTTTGTTGGTGAAGATGCTGTGGCGTCCCAGCTGGAGACGTACCTGGACCAAGGGCATCTGAGGGTCACGTTAAATAATGGCCATCATAAGAAAATGGGCTGTGTCACCTTTGGTCAAAGTACAGGCACCAGTTGAGGTCTTCTTGGTAGGAGGGCCACAGTTGGCGTGGGCTCGCAGGGTTGCAGCCACAGTGAACTTTGCAAAACTCATTGCGGCTGCAATTTCCCCAAGAGACATAAGCATCCCTCGCTTTTCAACCATTTCAAGAACAATCTCTGGAGTGATTTATTTTCTTCTGCGCCTTGCAGGCTGATTGGCTGGAGGCAGGGTGTGTCTGCCTTAAGAACCAGACACTGCCATCTGATTGGCTGTTTCTGGATTTGGGCTTCCCTGGGTGACCCCATGGCTCAAATGGCTGGTTCCAGATGCTATTGTTAATACATGGTTTGTGTTGGCGGCTGCCTGTGCATGATGGGCAAACAAGGCCATGCTTGAGGATGTGGGAAAAAGAACACACTCCTGGGTGGTGCTTGCAGAGGGGCCTGCAGGTTGAGAGTGGCCATAGAGGGAGGCTTCACTGTTAAGAGACCCAGTGTAGCCCTGCATGATTTTGTCAAGGCCAGGAAACAACTCATTGACTTGGTTGGTGTTGAAAGAAGACATAATAAAATTTTTATTATAATTTTAAACTCAAGAAGAAAAATGTATATTTTAGTCAATTTTATTGTTATATATATTAATTTTGTGAATATTATGATGTAAATTTTAGCCGTTCTAAAATAGAATAGGGTGTTTTTTGAGAATGCCTATGATTTCTAAAAGAATCAGCACAAATCCACTCTAGATCCTTTGGCATCCTTTTTGAGACACCCATAAATTATATTTATTTCAAATTCCTCGCAATTATGATTTGAAACTTGGTTCTTGGATTTGACAATCCCACAATTTCAGATTTGTTAATTTTTACATGATGTCTATGATTTGTTTGACATACAGGAAATCTCAAATTTTATATTAGAATCCCGCATTTCTGATTCATGTATTCCGCATTTGTTTGCTGTGTTTTGTCTTTTGTTAGTTGAGTTATCTGCTCAAGAGATTTGAGATTTGCCAATTTAAATAAACCAAAAAAGTCAAATTAAATGGTTGATTTTATTAAATATTTTATTTTTCACTCAGCTGAGTTGCCCGCAAAAGTGATTCAAAATTTGGACCAAGGATTTGACAATCTCACATTTTTACATTCAGGTTCTGAATTTACAGTATAATAAGTTATTATCTCTCAATGATAGGTTGTGCTATTATTGAAAAAATATTTCTGTAAGTAATATAACATAAATAAGCCTCTTACTTAAAGCTAGAAGTAAAAGACTACTAAGCTTTAGTCTTCACTATCCATGAAAAAAGATGAACCATCTTATCTTTTCTGCTTTGCTAACAGTATGTCTTGGGATTGGGCACTATTAGCAAACCTTCACCCAGTATGAGCTCATGCCAAAAGCCATCAAAGACATGTATTATGAGGGCAAATCATAACTAGCCTCTTTTACTGTACATTTCTGCCCCCCTGATGCTACCCAGATCAACCACGTCTCTTACTGTATACTCTACAATGTATTACATTCTCACGTAGTTTTTCAGCAATTTTGGCAGTTTTAAAATGAATTTCAAGGTGTTTTGCTGCTTCATGATAGTCTACCTCATTATCACAGCTGTCACCAGGTTCCAGTTCTCCAACCTGTTCTCTCACTTAGCTAAAGGGATTTCTCACATATTGGAGTATTACATTCACACCTTAATATTTTTATTTTTTAAATCTATCTAATTTAAGGATCTTTATAAAATAAATACTTGAAAATAAAAAATTTATGAGATATTATTTGAGATAAAAACCATGAAACTCACAAATTTATTATTTTTTTTAAAAACTAGTGCAGAACTTAATAAATAAATGGGTTTTTTTGAATAAAAATAATTGTTAATTTCAATTAGACAACTTTTAACCTTTAAGTTTTCTTTATAATCTATGACTGTAACACAAGTTTCATCATTTAATTCATTAATATCTTTTTTATATTCCCTATTTTGATGTACATAAAAGTCATGATGCTGATTAATAGTCTTTAAGTCATTATTTATAGATTCTGGTAATGGTAAATTTTTACCTTCATATTCTTCTTTTTTTTCTAAAGATATTTTTAAATTAGAAATATTACAATGTCAGCTTTTTACTCTTTATTATATTTTTTGATATTAGTTTATAGTAAGTAGAAATTGAAGCTGAAACTTTAATTTTTTATTTTCATATTTCATATATATTTTTTGTTTTTAGTAGAGAGTATGCAATTTCAGTTGAGTAATCACTCATTTCTTTTTCTATATCTTTATAAAAATTTTCAGGCACTTTTTTTGTAAACTGGCTTGTTTCAAAAGAATTTTCCAGCAATTTTTAATTATTTTTTTAGTTATTTCTTTTTTTAATGAATAGTTATTATTTTTTTGGATTTTTTTATTTAAGCTTACATTTTTATTTTTATTTATTTTTCTTGAGTATTCAAACTCACTTTTGGTTATATTAAACCCCATATCATTAAGCTCTTTTAAAGAGTAACTGGAAGTAACCAGAGATTGCAAGGCTGGAAGATGCTTTTAAGGAAAGGACTTCATTAGGCCTTTCAAGTTTCAATAACTCATTGCTTTTTTGATTTTGAATAGTTGGCAGGAACTGTGATCTCCCAAATTCAGTTTGAGTGAGGAAGTGATTGATGAAAGTATCAAGAACATCACCAGCAATAAAGAGAAATACATTTTTTAAAATTGTAATTATTTCTTTTTTGTTGAAGCTCTCAAGGGAAAAAGGGTAGCATGGCAGAAGTAAAGTTAACCAAAGACATGATGGTATTTTGAATCTGTAATTAGGTCAGATCTCTTGAATATGCCTTAATAAAGGAGTAGTTCTTATCAGAATGTGGCCTTTGAATAGGGTCTTTTGGATTAGAAGCTTTGTAGTGCTCTGGTTCTTTTCTACTAAGCTAAATGACACAATGCTAGAAAAAATGGTGTGATAGCTTTTACTATAGTTTAAACTTGGATTTATATTTGCAGAATTAATGAAATCTCCAGTTTTCAAGCACAAGTGAAAAATATGGAGCTGCTAAGCATTGGTATTACATCATATCCTCTTTGTAATCAATGCAAATCAATTAAAATGATGTATTTGCTTAACTGTAACTCTTTAGCATGTTTTTAAAATGATAAAATATCAAAGAATTTCATTTAAAGAATGCTTAATTTGAGGTTCAAAGCTCTTTTGAACCTTATAATTAAACTAACCAATAGAAATAAACATTCTAACTTCAAACTACTATGAAATCCATAAGATTTGAGCTTTTTATAAACTAAAATGCAAAAGTAAAGCTCTTGATCTTATCTTTAATTTTGACAAATAAAAATTGTATACTGTGTAGTAAAAACTTAAACATTTTTCAGTTTTAAAGTGATCTATTTTATATTATCAAATAATATAAAATCTAGCCTATGCTCTTTTAAATTGCTTTTGCTTTAATGAATATATAAATTTACATTTTCTCTCAATATAAAGATATAACTCTTAGCTTCATTTTGATAGTTTACAGTATGTAAAAGATTAACTTATTATTGAGTTATTTCTATTTTAAAATTAATACTTGTAAGGAGTTATTTTTTCAGAATCAAACTGTGTTGTGCTATGAATTGGATGGCATGTGTATTAGAAAATGGCCTAATCTCTAATTTAACAACCCATATATTTGAGCCTCTTAAAATGACCCTAAACCAAGTTTAAACAGCATTTATTTAAATATGTCATTTCTTTAGCATCATGGAATTCAAAAAGTACACATGGTATGCAAATTTAGCTGATGTGGTGAATATGTGTGGCTTTGGTTTTAAAGCTTTTAAAATATATATGGAAGTACATTTTTTGGCAAAAAATAAAGTTGTTCATAATTTTGGCTTGCCAGCAATAAACATAAAAATAAATAAATTACCTGGGTCTAGAGGCATTTTTAGCATTAAGAGCACATAATTGCAAGTGATTTAATTGTATACCTAAATTAAGAAAGTTAAGTTTTAGAGAATGTAAGGAAATTTGGTAAAGAAGATAGAGCTTTTATCTAGTCACCTTGACAAGACGGATTAAACCCTTGCTAATATAAATCTTTTCAGGCGCGTGGAGGAGGAGATACCTTGATTCAGAGTTTTAAGTAAAAATAAAAATATAAGATTTACCAGAATCACGCCATCACCTCGAACAAAAAGCATATCCATTTTGCGATGGACATTCTAGTCTTAAATTTAGAGAATTAAACGGAACAAACGATCAATTTTAGATGAATTTCATACTAAGTCATTAATCAAAAAAGTTAAGAGTCTTTAGAAAGGTTTCTTACTCGGAAAGTCTCCTCCATTGTATTTTCATCGACTTCAACAACAGTTATGATTTCTTCGACATCTCCTAGAACCATATTCATGTGCTGATCATAGGCCTAAAAATTTCAAAGACAATTAAGGCGAATTTTTTCATTTGAAAGACTATGAAACAAGTTATAAATTACATGTAGCCTTCCTTTAAGCTCTCTATCTCCACGCATCTTGACATAAAGGCGCTCATCTAAGCTCAATCGAACTAAATCTAAAGGCTCTTCAACAAGGTTTTCAAGCACTTCATCTTTTTCGTGAAGTTTCGTTGGACCGTTTTCGCTACTCATATTGATATTTGATTAAGTCAAACTAAAGTTGAGTTGATATATTTATAAGCACTATGAAGGTTCTTTGAAAATGGCTTGTCCGATTTGCCATTTGTTTAGAAGTGTTGTGAGGAATCCAAAATCAATAGAAATTTTGGATTATCGAATCAATCTACAAGCCCATTTAAACCCTATCCCAAGCAATAGTAAAGTCAACATTTTCCCATTTATCTTGACTTCTTTACAACAGAAGCACTCAACTAGCTTTGGCTTGAAAATGAATGATGGATTTTATAACTAATTTTAAACTCCTCAAATCAATTTAGTCTACCAATATTTTAAATCACAAACTGGATTTAAAACGAAACTTTGTTATAAACTTAAAATACTACATTGAGGAATAGAATTAAATTAAATAACCATTTTTGAACGCTAGTTTAAATTAAATAACCATAAAATTGTTTAACCATAATTAAGGGCTTATAAAAATGATTGCTGATTTAAGTTTAGTACATATTATTTGATATTTTAATAAAGTAGTTCCAATTATTTTCATAGATTGTTACCATATTAAGGCTCTTTCCAAGGTATTTTCTTGATTTTAACAGCCATTTATATTATAACTGTCAAAACCGCAGGCTCAACCCGCCAGCAAGGTTCCAACCAAGCGGGTTCGTGACCTGCAATCCAATTATCCAGTCACTCGAAGCCAGACTAGGAAGTCAACTCAAATTACCGAATTCAACAACATGAACAGATGATGATCCTTTATGGTGGATACCTCGTTTTGGCGCTTGACTTGTTATCAGGATCAAGCCACCCCCTTCTTCCATCCAACCGTGTGATCACCAATCATGTTCCTGTTATCCATTGATTCACATGAACTATATAATCACTATCTCACAATAAAGATTATTATCTAGCTTCTAAATATTTTTCCCTGTGTAACTCTGCTAAAACAGCACAGTTACAGCATAACCAATACTTTAACTTAAAGAATTACAGTAGTTTTCAAACCTGTTGAGATAAACAAATATTATTGAGTTTGGAACACATAGGTTCAGTCACACAACAAATTTCAACTGGAACTAGTTGAAGGTCAATTTACGCAATAAAACTTACATTTATCTATGTCTGGATTATAAAAATAGTCAATCACACAACAAAATTTAAATTAATTACCAAATCTCAGAAATGAGACAGCAAACAAAAGTACTCTATATCTAAGATAAACACAAACTATTCACATTCTGAATCAATCTACACCAAATGTGATAATTATTGTGTAACAAAAATGATACTAACAGAGAACAAATAAGGTTCAGTCACAAAAGTGATATGTTCAAACAAGAAACAACTCATTTTTTTGACAATCTTGATTATTTTGGGACTCAAATTGGAAATAGTGAATTTCAGAAGTGAATCCACCAAAATCTATTCAGGGAACTACAACATTATTTTCAATGTATGTGCTTCTAAATTTGGCCATTCATATCCAAGAAATGTCTTAAATAGGAGCACACACTTAAGTAAAATTAATACTCTGGAAATACTTTGGTTTTCTGTTTTTAATAGAATTTTTATTGCTTATTTGTTTACAATAGGTTTCATAAGTAAAAATAACTTTGATATTGTTGAGGAGCAATACCAGAAGCTACTCCAAGCCCATGTTACTAAAGAAGGGAACACAGTTGCCATGGCTCTCATGTACACCCAATTTAACTTAAGTTGTGAGGAGGCCAAGTTGTATGAGTCACCAGGCTCTACCATGGGTGGCTTTTACAACAACCAGTATGTTGACTCCTGAAACCAGGCCCAACCTAAGCCTGTGCCACATTTTGAAGATTGGGCAACTGTGGCCCCCTCTAACTCAATCCAACCATCACTTGACAATTTAGGAAAATCAAATCAAGCCCTTCCCAATCAGGGTCTCCTTATACCCAATGGTCCCCAAAAACAATGCCTTTTTAAACAATGAGGTCATAAAAAAGTTTATGAGTTTCAAACAGAGTGGCCTAGCTTTTGCTGAAAATGCCACCTGCCTAAAATTCACCAAGGCAGTGATAAGACATGAATTCTGAGCCTTCTTGAAAAGAGGCTGTGAAAAGCTTACCAAAAAGCCAAAGAAGCAAATTGATTCCCAGATCAAGGATGTCTATCCTATAAAGATTGCCCTACTTCAGTGGGACCCCTCCCTCTGGATAACTGAGGTCCATTGCTTACCCAGGCCCTACAGCATCTTCATTGCCTGCTGCACTGCACAGCTCTGAATTCATGGGCTTGTTGTTGGAATTCTGGTTCTAGCTAATTGGTCAGTTGATGAATGTGATGATGACTCTGATTCACCATACATCCCAGTGATTGGTGCCACCATTAACCACTACCCGTCCAATATTTCAGACAATATCATATTTATATTATATTATAAATTGGTATTAAATGTAAAGATTATGAGACTTTGGGGGGGAAAGAACACCCCCAAGGGTAAAAAGAAGGAAAAGCAGAGCATATTCATTGGTTCATTTCTGGCAGCTTCCTCAAAAGGGACTGTATTTTACAAAACCACACCCAGTTACACCAATGGGTATTGATACAGAAAATTCCTATCAGACCTGCTTGGTATCTGGAGCTCAGGCAATTACAGATTCAGAATTTTTCTGAGCCATCAAATAGAATGTGCTAAAGTGGCTGAAGAGAAGATCTGAGCAGGCAGCCACGACATCTCAATTTCTCCTGCCAGCCATGCCAATGTACCCATGGGAGATGTGTTATTCTTTAACATTGAGGACACAATAAAAGAGCACAACCTCACAACTTTCAACCGGGTGATTCTTGCTGCCCATAACCACACTGTGCTTTTTTCTTTCATAAGGTTGCTGACATGTTCACCAAGATGGCCCTCTATGACCATAATAGTAACCAATCATAAAAGGATCCACAGCTGCCCCTTGTGAGTCCCCAACATACAAGCAAATCAATGTGCTCCCTGAGCAAGAATATGATGTCATGTACCATTAATTTTTCCAAGCCAGTCAAGGCAACAATACCTCACTAGGACCTCTAACTGCCCCAGTTCCTAGTCAACCCTCCCAGTTGACCAAAGCCCAACCTCCCGCCAATCCAGTTCTCTTTCACAACCCAGCATGCCAACTAGTTTTCCCCCACTACTCACCCATTTTGTCAATTAAACCTTGTCCCCTAAAAAATTAATTATACAATATAAGTTGTTTTAACTTTAAGGTATTTTTTAATTTGATAATATATTTTTTATATTTAACTATAGTAATGAATGATTTTAATGATGCCACAAGTTTAATTCAGCTGATTTAATATTATTTTCTATTATAAATTTAATCTTTGGATAGCACTACAATTAAGTGAATTTAAGAAACTACAAGTGCAAAAGACCAGCCAAAAAGAATTTGCATTAATTGCCTGTTGTCTTTGATTATTGGCTCAGACAAGATAGGCCTCAGTTATTGTGCCCAGTTTAACTTAGTAAATTAAGCCTGTTGGTAAAAACAGACAGTTTTTTTGCCAACAGGCTTAATTTACTAAGTTAAACTGGGAACAATAACTGAGGCCTATCTTGTCTGAGCCAATAATCAAAGACAACAGGCAATTAATGCAAATTCTTTTTGGCTGGTCTTTTGCACTTGTATTTTATTAAATTCACTTAATTGTAGTGTTGCCCAAAAATTGAATTTATAATATATACACAGACACAAAAAAATCTAATAAACAAATAATCCACTTCACTACATAGACCTTGTTGGGAATTTTGACCAAGCAATGATGCCAATTATGACAGAACTTACAGTTTAGGATTTCAGCAGCTAACAATATACATTAGCAGTATAAAAATCAATGATCCCAATTATGGCAGAGCCCGCAGATACTGAATTATAACAGTCAGACTCCATAAATTGTCAATATAAAATACATATATATTGGACCAGCAGTAGTTTGCTGACTTGTATCACACTACAACCAATAAAAAGCACTGCTGCAGCGCCTAGATGATACATGGTTTGCTGCCGCATCATCTTGGAAAGTTGCAGGAGCTGCGGCGCCAGCTGACTGTTACCTTAGGTACCAAAAATTAAACTAATAATACATCAAGCCTCATGGCGCCAACTGAAAATATTTGCAAGTGTGCAGCGCCGCCTTGCAAATCTTGTAGGTGCCAAAGTGCTGCCCTACTTTTACGTCAATTGCTGAGGTGCTGGGTTCAACTCCTCATAATCTTGGATTCCCTAATTTGACTGTATTTCTAAGAAGTCAACATGGAAGCACAAATTAAGCAGAATGAGTGATCCTAAAATGTACCATACCTCCACGCCAACAAGGGCCACCTGTGCTGGGTGAATCAATTAAATCTCATTGGTTGATCTGTTTGAAACAACCAAACCCAGATCACCAATTACCCAAAGTAAGAGCATGTTGGAATGTCCTAGAAGATATTGCCAACAGCTCAGGTAGACGCTCCCCCAGGGGGATATAAATACATTGCCTATGATAATAATAAACCACCTTTGACATATCAAAAAGTGCTTCTGTGTGATCAGAAGCCATTTTTCAAAAGTAATTATTGATTCTTCTTCTTATATGTTCTTATGCCACAATACTAATCATATCCTCACATATGACAGTGTTCAATACAAGTACTTTGTGCCCTGCTACTATTGTAACTGAAATCAGTTGCCCTAATATCCAAAGTGCAACATACCTTTTCTGAAGTATATAGTTTACATATAACCCCAGAAAGTGAATAATGTTTTTAATAAGTTTCTGTTCCAGCTTATAATTAATATAGTAAGCTAAAAAAAATTATGTTATACTATAACAAAGCATGTCATTTAGAATACCTGAAGTCTTTTTGATACATAAAAACACTGTATGGAATATTAATATCAATTCAATATTATGTATTTAAAGTTGATATAATTAAATAATTATATTTAATGATATATTTATTCAGTATTATTAAATTTAAAAGCATGAATGCGTTTTTGGGGATGATTTTCATTGGTATAAAAGGGGCTGGAGAGAGCACAAGAAGAACATGGTGGAATTGAAAGCACTGATCAAAGAGTTGGACACAGCAGTGGCCAAGATTAAGGAGTTTAATCAAAAGGTGAAGAACAAGCTTAAAGAGGTGGTGCTAGAAGGTGAAAAATTAAACAAAATTATAGTGAAGACCTTAAAAACAAGATACCCAATAAATAGAAAAACTTGTGGCCAGGCTCCTAAATGTTCAGAAGATGTTCTTGAAGACCTGCAGTTTAAGTCACTGGGGTTTGCGGCAGTGAAGGTATGGACAAAGCATCCAGATATATTTGAGCAGTTAAAAAATAAAATAAAACAGAAACCAACAGAAGAAGACCAGCAACCATCAAGTGACAAGTCCCATGAAGCAGCCCCTGTCAAAGAGGCAACAGGTAAAGATATAGAAGGTAAAAAATAAAAAATCAAATAAATAAAAAGATTATACTAACTATTATTATTTATAGGAGAGAACAAAGGAGTAGTCCACTAATACCTAAAAGCCTACATATCCCAAACTTTTTACAGCAACTATGTTTCCCACATAGGGCGTCAGCTGGTCCTGACGCCAGCTCCAAAATGATAAAAAATTAGAAAAAAATTACCCTATGAAATCAGAAAAACTTGCAAAGCTCCAACTAATACTGTAAATTCAGAACCTAAAGGTAAAAATGTGGGATTGTCAAATTTTTTTTGCATAACTCACCAACTTACTGGAATACTTTTCATCCTTTTATATAAAAAAGAAAGTTGTTCTGAGATGAAAATTACTCCATTAATTTGGTGAGTTCACGCAAAAACAACTTGACAATCCCGCATTTTTACCTTTAGGTTCTGAATTTAAAGTACCAAATGACACTGAATGGCAGGTCTTGGCTTTGGCTGCGGCCCCTAACCTCTACCTCAGCCAGTTTGTTATGCCCCCCCCCCCCAAATTCTGCAAGCTATTTGTCTCCTTGACTGGGACTTTTTCAACACCATGTTGTATTACAACTTACCCAAAAGGGAGAGAGGGCAATAAGAAGTCAGGTTTTTTCCCTGCCTAAATACATAATATTACACAGACTAGAAAATTTTGAAGAAAAAGTACCTGACCTTACCAGTAGTTCTTCTGCTGTCCTGGCCTGTGTTGTGGGTGTCCTGGGAGACGTTGAGGCCTCCTGGTGCTCCAGCAAGACTGACATACTGCTGATCATGAAAAAAACTTTTGTAATAACCTCCCTAAAGAATCAAACAAGTATACTATATAATAAATTTTGTGAGTTCTTGGCCCTGTTTGCAGGGCAGAGAGTTCACTTAATTGTTTACCTAGGTCTTTTTATAACAATGGGTATTAAATCAGAAGCTTGCAACACACTTAACATTACAATTAAACTGTACAAAATGTGACACTATCAAGATAGAAAAATGATTGCACCTGGTTACAGCTCAATTAAACACATTATTCAAGACACAGTTATTCTTGCAGCCACTTATGTAATGTCAGCTCCACCTAAAAGGATCCTCTTGTCCTATTGTATCACAGTGTTTCTGTATTCAAGTTGCCGCAAGTTATATAATCTGGAAGCCATGTCAACCTATGCCTTAGCCATATAAATAACACTTCAATTCAAAAACAGGTCCTAGAATTCCACCAATCAAACCCCCAATAAATCTCATCAAATCCTATTCAAATATCATAATACTTATGTATATTTTTCATTAAAATATACTATATGTTCAGAAAATTATCTAAAACCTAATAAATAAATATCAAAATATTAAAATTTTCAGTTAATAATTTTTCTTTGCTTTGTTATTTTTTATTATAATTGACAGTATATTATGTGTAATTATAAAAAGCATGTTTCATAAATTCATTATTGAAAACAAATATTAAAAAAATAGATTAAAAAAGATAAGCCACATATTTAATTAATTGGCTGTTTAGCAAGACATGCAGGGATAAACAAATCAGAATGGGCGTAGAATTTAGCCACAGTCTCAGCTGGAAGGGTATAGGTCCAAACCTACAGCAAATCAAACAAGACCTTGGGCCCAGTTGATGTCTCTCACTTGACAACATGCTTGATCCATCCAAAGACCTCCTCAATTGGGTTCAGGAATGGGAATATGCGGGAAGAAATAAGAGGCATATAGTGTGACAGAAATCAACAGATAATAAGAAGCAGTCTCCATGTGGCAGAGAATCACCACCCAAATCCACATGTAGTTGATGATTAACCACCAACAAAGCTTCAGATAATGTTTAGTAAAATTCCCAAAGGATATACTAGGGTTAAGCAAAATGATCAAGCCCAACCAGAAAAGTCCTAGGTAAATGTCCTGGCAGGGAATTAATGTATTTTCTGTGTAAAAATTAGACATTGAGAAGTAAAAACTGTCTCTGGTTCAGATTCTGCAGGGAAGACATCAAGATTATGGGCCATTGGAGTAACATTAGGAGGCGCCAATAACAAAGTACCAACAGTGGGTCCCCATCTTCTAGTAATGACTTGAATTAGGATTAAATTATACTGGATGTAGAGGAGTAGGCCAACTACAGGGTGCATTATAAAATAAAGTTAGACCAGGAGAATATTTGGTTTATTTGAGTAAATTTTTAGTGAGGACTCAACTCTTAAGAGTTGAACAGTGAAAATTTTCCAATATGTACCAAATTCCGACTAAGCAATACCACCTGAATCCATGGCTCCTATTCTGTCTGCATCATTCAAAGAGTACCTGGTCCAGTACGCAAAAAATCCTTGGGTGGCTAATTTCTGGTGTCTGTTCTGATAAATAAGATTTTATTGAGTGACTCTCAGATTATGTCTATTTATCAGTGTCAACTTGCAAGGGGGAATCAAATCCAGATAGCAAACCAGAGTGGTATTAACCCATTTCCAATTGACAGTTTGATTCAAATCTGTTAAATTGGTTAACCTGGTTAATAGTTTGCCCGACTTTTGAGCCTTGCAACAAGGGTGAGTTATCCAAGGCATTATGGAACCTACTGTAACACATAGGCCTTGTAGCCAATTGCTGCTGGCCAATTTCCACACCTATCTCAATTATTGGGAATTCCTCAAGAATATCAGCCACCTTTTGGAGCCCAACATTATCCAACACAATAATATTGGTGAGCCCTGAGATAGTAAGCATGAGGTGCTCCCAAACCAATCAGAGAACTTTAATGGAGGCATCACTATTGTGAGGACCCTTGATAATCTGGTACAATTCAATGCTGAGAGGACCAAGAAGGGCTATCATTGAGTAGGGCACATCACAAACAGACACATGTCAGGATACACTATCCTTGAAATCTTTGGGCACATAGCTGTAGGCATTGTGCATTGATAATACAAAGAAAAATTCATCAATTTATTAGAATTTTACTGTGCCCTTGTCCTTTAGCGCGGTATATGTCTCAGTATATTTTTGTTGGTCCTCTATATTGGTTGGGATATTCAAATTGTATGAAGAAACCCCAAGTTTTTCAAGAGAATATCAAACTCTTTACCACACAATAATAAGTCAAAATTGAGGCTTGAATTCCAAAAAAGATTTAACCATGTACTGTATATTTTCCAGTTCAAGATAGAAATTTCTGTTGAACTGCTGCCTGATTACCCAGATATGCTCCTTATCCAGGATGGTTGGCTTGCACCAGGACTTCTACGCAAGGAGAACAGTACCAGTTTTCAGGTATGTATTATACAGCCAATGTGCTAATTTCTCCAAAATACCAACAATAGCCGCGACCTTCTTTTAGTTTCAATTTTTCTTGATACAGTTGTTTTAAAATATATGGCAACAAACAAAATGAATTCAGATTTTAATGAAATGAATTCAGATTTAAGAGAAATTAAAATGAACCCAAATCTATTGTAAATCAATATAAATTCATTTATTTTTAATTTTGTTTAAATCTGAGTTTATTTTGTTTAAATCTGGATTGTTTTTGCTTTTTGCCATAGCTTTTAAAACTACTGTAAGCTGGATAAAGGTCTCACAGGTGGAGTTGGGGATAACAGTGTACTTGGGCTTTTTGGTGTTAGGTAACAACTCATTGGGTTCTGCCATGACACAGGGCATATGCACTTGGCTGTAGAATGTAGTAACCTTTTTTAGCACCTTTTTCCCATTTAAAGTTTGGTAATACTGTGACTCCTTGTCATTGTCTTGCCCTTTGCCATCACTCATGTAAGGCTTGTATGTGGTATCAAGAACAGGCTTCACACTCTCTATAATGCTAGCAGAAATACCATCTTGACAGTATACATGGTTGTATACAAAGAACACTCTTTCAGTGATGGTGTTGTTTACTGTTTTAGTGATGGTGACTTTGGTGTGTTTTCTAGACAGTTTTGGGACTCTGGGGTTAATAGTGGCTGCTCTTTCAGTCTGGCTGCCCTGGGTTTGTTGTGGCGCCCATGTATCTTGGGTTTCAGCACCTGATTCAACACAACTCCCACTGTCCACCTCCTGGACTACAGCCACTCTGTTCTTTGACCCATGAGAGCGTCCACATATGTGGCATACTCCTTTGGCTCCTTGGCTCTGTTGTTGAGATGTGTCCATTCTGGTATAAAAATAAAAATAATTTTATCTATATAATTTATTTATTATAGTTTTTATATGTTCATATACAGTAGCATAAAAGCTTGTAGTCACTACCAATTATTTCATATTAGGTTTTAAATTTTCTATATTAGTTATTTTTGGTTGTAAATGTGTACTGTTAATTGTATGTTTTGATAAATTTGATTTTTTTATAATTTTAATCCCAAAACAGAAACTCAGAACATTTATTTCCTTTACATATTCCATATTGTATGTCTTAATTAGGATGATCTGGTAACAGTATTACAGTTTATTTCATGTATTTTGATATCTGATATTTACATTGTCTGTTTCAGTTGCTATTAGGGCTTGTTGGATCAAGTTAATAACTTTTTTGACTGGGTTCATTTTTTTCTTAAAGGTAATAGTAAACATAGTAGCTTTTTTTGTGACTGAAGCTCACTTGTTCTAGTACTTGGTACATTTGTTGTTGAATCATCATATATTTGTTCTCAGTTCACATAATTTGTTGTGTGACTGGACATTTTTGCCAGATAGAACACTTTTTCTGTGGAACTAGCTTGTATTTCTATCTAAAAATCTGAAACTTGTTGTGTGACTGAACCTTTGCGTTCTAAACTGAATAATATTTGTTTATCTCAACAGGTTTGAAAACTACAGTACACCATAGTTTTCTTCTCTTGGAGCTTTTCATCTGAAGTATGGCACCACAACCCAGCCAAACTCTGGCTTTGACCCAGGACACACCTTGGTGGCCTCTGAGCAGCAGTACACCACAAGTAGTTTTCAAACCTGTGAGGATGAAAAAATAAAGACAGTCTAAAACAAAATCTAATTAGCTTAGAATAAAATCAACTGAGCTCAAGGTAAAATTTTATACTTATTTGATTAAAAATATATTTAGATACGCTTCCATTTTGATTTGAGCTGAATGATTTTTTAATCTGAATTGATTTGCATTTCTCCCATGTTTGAAAACTATGTATATACATCAGATAAATAATATAAATATGCTATAGATCTATTAAATTTTTATAATATATGATTTAAAATATGAAATTTAGAGTTGTATAATTTTATTTGAGTTGTAGTGTGCACAAGTAGAATTAAAGAAAATGTAATTTAAGTGGGGTTTAGTTTATATTATTTAAACCTTTTGCAAATGTGTTAAAAGCTTAAATTTAATTACGTGTGGTTGGATAGAGCTTTATTCTTGCGAATTTATTATGTTTTGATTCAATTATATAATCAAATTATAGTTTATATTGCAATTTTAATCAACTGGAGAATATTCCAGCCAATTAGGCTGGATTAATTTTTATTTTCGGTTTCTATAAATTACTGTGTAAAATATAAATATTACTGATTTAATTTTAAATAAATTAGGGGTTCTAACTCCAGCAAAAATACACACCCTACTTGAAGGATTTTCAATTTGGGTATTTTTGCTTTAAGTGATTCGCTTTAAGCACACGTACCTAAAACTCACTTGGAGTAAGATTTCAAATGTCTTTAAGAGAAACTGAATATTTTCTTTTTTAAGAGCCGAGGAGTAAAAAGGTTTAAGGGTAAACCAGACTATTTAAATTTTTGTAACATTTATTTTATTGAGCTATATCCCAAGACATTCGTTGAATAAACTGGCTTTATTAAGACTATTTAACTTCGAATCATTTATATTTATTTGGCAAATATTCTAGGTATTTTTATTATGGAAAGTACATTTGCTTTTTAACGCTTATAAGGTCTGCTTATTTCTCTTTTTCGCTTGTCTACGCCCTAAATTTGATCTATCTCCTTAAAATATTAAATTTTCAGCGTATTACTAATTCAAAGTCTTAATTTTAGTCATCTCTAGTACATATTAGCTGACTTTTAGCTAGCAAATTACGTTGACATATAGTCCAATAAAGCTTAACTAAATACTTCTAGTCTTTAAATGAAGCCTGTCTCTAAAATTTTCCAGGCAGCCTTACGGCTGCCTATCTTTCCTGCTCCTAAAATTGGCTTTGGGGCTCAAATTCGAGGAGTTGCTACCAAGGCTCCTCCTCACCTGCAAAGATCTGGCACAAGAATTGGGTTTAATAGGCTTCAAGACTACTATTACGATGTCGTACAAGATAATCTTATGATCATGAAGTATGAGTATCCAGGGGAGGAATTCGAGCTTGCACCTCCTCCTGTCAGGATCTGGGATAAATTCCGTGGGCCTAAAATTGGAGAAGATGGAAAAGTTGTGAAAAAGAAAGGGAGCATCAGACCTAAACGCCCTCTGCCCTTGCCCGTTACTCCTTTCACTATTCCTGAGCTCAACAAGATTCAGATTCAACCCATGATGCCTGGTGCTATTGGTAACAAGTATCAGCTTCTTAGCGCATTCCTGCTCTTACAAACTATTTCTGGAGAAAAAGCCACCACTATCTATTCAAAATCTGACGTAGCCATGTGGAAGCTTCGTAAGGGTATGCCAGTCGGAGCCTCTGTTACCTTGACTGGTGGTGCTATGTATTCATTCTTAGATAAATTAGTAGAGGTTGTTCTCCCTCGTATCAAAGAATGGCCTGGTCTTAAGATTGATGCCGGTGATGGCACTGGTAACTTGGCCCTAGGTCTCCCTCCATCTTCCGTTGGTCTGTTCCCAGATATTGAAATTATCTACGATGCTTTCCCTCTGATTTCTGGCTTTTACATCGTCTTTGATACCACGGCATATCGTAACTTCAATGGTCGTTTATTGATGTCCGCATTTCAACTGCCCTTTATTAAAAGACACTAACAGATCCGTCTTCTAGAACGCTATAAAAGTATTTACGTTAGTTCCACCAGCCAAGTCTTTAAAATCAATCCCCTATCATCAGCCTTTATTATTTAGGTATATTGCGTTTTAAATTTATTTAACTTAAATCTACACACTAAAAGGCTACTTCTAAAAATAACACATTAAATTTATTTACGTCATAAACAAATCCATTCTTTCTGGAATAAGAAGCTTACAACATAGATTCCGTCAAGCATAGACAATGTTTAGAATTCTGATTTTTCATCTCATTAAAATAAAATTGTCAGTTAGAAGTAGAATGATAGCTCGTCGTAATCAATAAAATGGGGAATATACACCCAAATTAGGATGACATTGCCAATGATGAGATGATGCATGTTTATTTTAAATGGTAGTCTTTGAAGATTGGATATGGCAGAGTGCAGCACATTACTACAAGGAGGTAGAGGGCAAAGACTTTCAGTTGATCCACTGTCAAGGAGTCAGAAGCATAAATTGGTTCACATTCCAGCTCACAAATTTTGGGGACCAGTTTGGAGGAGTATGGAGGATTTCTTGAACTCTCAAGTGGGGTGAAATGCTAAATCTAACAATATTTTTATTACAAATCTAATTGAAAATATTAAAACAAGTGAAACACAAGGGAAGATAATTTTCATAACTAAAAATATCAAACTACTAAGGTAGTTTGTTGGGAAAACATAGTACTTAAAGCTATAGGAAGCCTCTTTGAGTTTTTGTTTTACCCCCTTGTTGAGCAACTTGGGTTATTGCTGGTATTATCAAAGCTACAGATAGATGTTAGCCTTGCCAATGTACTCTACCTAATCCTATGCAAGAGCACTACAGACTACAATAGAATAGAACATTAAAGATATTTATGTTTATTGGGACTGGAGTACAATCTAGCTAGCAGCTGCAATCTATCCAGGTGTAACTAAAAACTTGTTATCATCCTTTCAGGTGTCTGTATCAATATATACTGCAACAACCCTTGTTCTTGTTCTTTAAGACAGTTCTTAGTGGCTACCTTTGCAATAGGTCCCTTTTTGTTGACTACACCTATCCTGATTGCCTGTCCTTGGCATGTGTGCTGCTACTGGCCTTTACAAGGCGTACATGGTACTTCAGCTACATTCTACACTCTCCTTGATCTAGCCTACTGGCAATTATCAATTGGCTGTATCTTTATGCACCTCTTATGACACTAGAAAACTACACTGTGTTTTGTTGACGCTTAGAAATAGTCCCAGTTCTATCCTCTTACTTTGGAAGGTAGAATTCTGGTATTCCTGTTATCCATTTTTAGGGTTTAATCAGTGATTTTTTTCTGGCTGGCAAGCCTTCTGCTTATTAATATGACAGTTCAAATTGGGGATTATACGCCGTATAATAGCTGACTTGATTCAATATTGACCTGTAGATTATCTGCTGTGTAATACTGATGCAAACGCAATATTTCCTAGTCTTTTGCACATCACTTGTTTGATATTCACATGTACACCTTCAAGATGGTGGGGCTGAGTTGATACAACATCCAGTAGGATGGAATGAGAGATATAAAATTTTTAAGAGATGGGGGCTAGACTAATAAAGTATGGCTCTCATCCTGGTAGAACCAACCACCAGGATGCCATCCAGTGCAGGACTGGAAGGGCCGCTCAAATGGGCCTCCCAAAAGAGGCCAACTGAGAAAAGGGAGGATAATAGACATCCAAGGCCATAACCAAAGCACCAGTAAGCAACCACAGAGAAAAATCCCGGGGGGGTGGATATCTGGACCCACAGGAGAAACTTGGTGCAAGGAGGGAAGGGAGTGACTTGGGACTGTTGTAAGTTTGGTGTTGTGCAAGTCCAAAAAGGGGATTCATCAGTCCCTGACTCTAGAAAAGATGAGAGGTCCTCAGGATAAGGGCCTATCCAAGATGTCTGGACAAGTGTGGTAAGGATGATGGGAACATGAGTCAAATAACAGAAGGTATTGGAGAGCAGACCAGGGTTGGGAACAGAATTTTGAGCAGCCAAGGAAAGTCTATTACAAATACCTGGGGTTGTGGTCCAGAACAACAGAAAGATGGGTACCATAGTCATCATAAATGGCTTATGTAAAGGCAACAACATTGTTGCAGAAGAAGGTTTAACCAAAACTTACAGGCAGACAGACCATAAGCACTAGGACTATTCCAAGGGGTTGAACCAAGTTTGGATCCTCTTGGATCAAATCTCAACAAAAAAACATGGGTGGACAGGCAGGCAGACCAGAGGAAAGCGGGAGGTGGGACAACGGCAGGAGTTAGGACAATAACCTTTGTTATTTAATAAAACTTCAAAAGTACAAATAAATTTGAAAAATCAGGAGTTTTATTTGGTAATTGGAATTGGTAAGCAAGGGACCTGACAGCCCTTGCTTTCATTATATGCATAGGAGGGGTGATAGTGCTAGGAGTTTAAAGGAGGGGGTTTTGAGAAGCACAAAAGGGGAGCCAGTTAAAAGTAATAGCCTAATTTTCCCATGGTCTGGGCCCAAGAAAATAGGAGCAGCAGATCTGAGTGTAAGAAAGAGCCACCCAGTTGGCTAAGTGCATTATGGGGACTCAGGGTGTACATTACCCATAATGCCTGCCTTTGACGTCACAACTGGGATTCTCCCAAAACCAATTACTTTGGGCCAAGAGACCCCTGGGCCGGAGGAATTGCTCAACCAGGATTCCACTGATTGTGGAATTTTATTCCCAATTTTCCTGGGCCACAGGTTAGCCAAACCCTGTAAAATGTGGTCTGTGTTTTCCTACCAATTGTTTCAAGACAGGACAGCACCAAGAAAGCAAACAATCCATCTGGATTAAAGTCTCCTCTGCAGCTGAAGGGAACTCCAGAAAGGGGGAATAAGTTTTGGTTATAAAAGCCAGTAAAAAACGCTTGTCCACAGTGCAGGCCAAGTTTGCCAGGTTTTGGAGAGGCTTTGTCTGCACACGGCCCGCCTTTTTTGATGGTCTGGGGAATATATCCCTGTCCAGAGCTAATGACAGGCCTTGGAAATTTACACAATTGATGATCTAGTGATTACACGTCATGTAATCAGTGATAATCACTATATTGGCTGACAATTATACGCCGTATAATAGTCATATCAATTATAATGAACTAGTGATTATACACCGTATAATCACTACACTTAATAGAATGATAATCTAGTAATAATATGGCGTGTAACTGATAAGGATCTGTGTGCAATGATTAGCCTGATCATTTATGGTCAATCAGCCTAATCTTACCCCCTGAATGGAGTAATTAAGTGTGTACCACTTGATGGGATGAGACCCAAGGACTTGCACCTTGACACACTTAATTGCTGTGTGAGGCAGTTTACCCAACCACATTTAGAAAGCATCTTGATAAAGTAACCTCCCTGAATTTGATATTTTCTCAACTTACAGACACCACTAATGATGGTTCTATAAGCTATTAACTGACCTCCTGGGAGATCAGGGGTGGATACTCAGGCAATGGTGAGTGGGAAAATTGAGCACGGGCAGCCACATCCTGCCTGGACTCAATTTCCCTATGATTACCCACTTATTATTGGTCAAAAGATTTAAATCTTTGATTGCTGTAAGCAGTTGTCTCTTGGACATATATTTTTCTGGGTGGCAGCACTTAGTCCTAGCCACACCCAAAAAACATAAATGACTGAGACAAAAATTAAACCAAAGTCCACTTTTTATGTATATGTGATAGGAAAATCAGTGGCCTTTATATCTCATATTTCATTTTTAATTGTTCTTTGCAGCTTTTTAAGAATTCCTAAGCAAAATTGTACTAAAAAACACATTTATTTTTAACTAAAAATTTAATGATAAAGATTTTTAAAAAATTGCATTCTAAACATCTATGATCAACAAAGCTACTTAAAATTATTAGCTAAAGGAGCCTTTTTTGGAGGGAAAATAATGCCTTATTAAAAATCATATATAATTATATTGTAATAGTAACTTCTAATATAATTTTATGAAAGAAATAGATGCTCAGCAGATAAAACTGAATTACTTGCTACATGAAGACTAGTATGGTTAAATATCTACCATTTGGTACCAGTCTAATAAGTTAGAGTAAATATAACAAGGGTATTTTAGGCTTATTTGACTTTGCCAAACAGCAGCTTTTATCTTTGTAAGAACATGTTTTAATTTAACTCTGAAACATACTTTGTTAGTAAAACTTTATACCTTTGCTATATGTATGTGACTATGAGGATTTATAAGGTTGAATGTAATTTAAATTGCTGCTTAAAACTAAAACTCTTATAAAAAATTGGTTACTGTGTTCAATTTTTTGTGTAGTTTTCACTTTTTGACTATGGTTTTACATGTAGACAATATTTTAAATCTCAAAGTAGATTTTAAGAAAGTATAATTTTCCTTAGTATAGGTATTAACTCACAAAGCTTGTTTTTAAGTAATTATATTATACTTACTAATTGATTAAATCTAGCTTTTATAAGCATGTATTTTTAAGAATTTTTTTACAGTGGTTTTTTATTGGAGAAAATTCTAATTTTTTGTTTTCAGTTCTGATAATAAGTCAATATTTTTATGAATATTTAGAACTTTGAGATGATTTATAGCCCATGAAATATATCCGAGGCTTTCTGTCATTAATGTCAATTATTTTCTTTTTGAACCACAAGGTACAGAACAGGAATCAAACCTGGTTGGCCCAGCCTGCAGCCTGCCTGCTTTAAGGATCAGGCGCCAGGCTGCCTGTGTTATTTGGGGATTGAGTTCTCTCATATTTGACCCAACAGTTCCCCTACTGGCACAGATTCCCCTTAAAATTCTTCCAAAGTTGTCTTAGAGGAGTTTTGCAGCCACTATCTATATAAATAGGATGCCCCCAACTGTTAACTTAAATACAAGTATCTCTAATAAGGCAGTCAATGAAACCAGTACTAAAAATTTGGGCCACCTGTCACTGAAGAGAATACCAACTACTAGGCCACTCCCAATAATATCACTCAAGAACAAAAGAATTGAACTACTATTCTACTTAAAACTGTCAATGAAATCCTGTCCTGCTCTATTATCATTTCATTGCCCAAAAACTAAGGAAGCCCTCCCATCCAACCCCCAAATACCCAAACATTAAATCCCTAACCCTTGGAGGAAAAGCCTGGCAATGAAGAACTATATGGACCCATGAGTCCAGCACCAGGTTTTATTGCTATTATGAAATAAAGACGTTCATGAACAATTGATCTCCCAATTGCTTCCATATTTTATTCTTGTTACTGCAATTTGAACACCATTTTCTCTGTCCTGGTTGATCCTCAGGCAGCCATCTACCAGCCCCTCTGCCCACATTCTCATGTCCGCTTGGAGTTACCTACAGGTCCATTCATTTTAAAGAGTATCCTCTGAAGCCTAAGTTCAAAGATTACATATCTAAGAATATATTGTTAACCAATCCCTTGGCTTACTCTAAATAATTAACCAGATTAATTTTAAAGGTATCTGGCACTTTACTGAGCCCAGATTTATTAAGAATAAATACAATTTTCTTCCTTTCTATCAAATAAACATGGACCTGCCCCTATATCAAAGCCCAGATATCTGCCTGCTCCAGACCTCCCCATAGATAATTACAATAAGCTGTTTGGGATCATGAATATTACTCTTTTGGGGGTAATTGATACTATAGTCACTGCTGCTGGAACTTGGTCTTAGGTTGATTCATATGTTTCCTACATACTCAAGTTACTGCCAATTCTCTGGTGGGCTCTTCCTGCCAGTTCAACAGCCTGACTTATCCCTACTTATGAAGGGACAGCCCAAAAAGATAGTTCCATGACATTGACCTTAAAATAAAATTGATTTAATTATTCTTCACTCTTTTGATTTCAGGTTTTTTTTATTAAAAACTCCTAGCTTATCTCTCATAAAATTTATATGCTAATGCTTTAGTTATATTTATTAATTTTTAAATCCCACAATCTGCAGTTTTACAATTGCCAAGCAGCTTTTTAAGCCATAATTTTGACTGAATTTCTTTTATGTATCTTATAAGAATTCTCTATCAATTTGCTTTGATTAATGTTTATAATTCTATTCATATCACACCAATGGCTAAATGAAACTATTTTTATATGTAAAAGACCTTCCAAGATTATGTGTCTTCTAAATTTTTAATGCAAATATATGAAATTAGTTTGAATAAAATGTACCCACTTCAATTACAACACCATTTTTCTCAGGAGCCAAATTCTTACCATATGTGTAATAACCCAACATGTGGGGGAGTATTTTAGCTAGATAGGGTGCCAGGTTTGATACTTGGAGCCCTGTAAGAGAGGTGACAATTTTTTATACCGTCAATATCCAATGGAACACCTTGGCATGTATGTTAAAGTGTTTAAAATTACCAGCAAAGTATGTAAGTACATAGTAAATAATAGTATATACAGCTATGAACATAGTATAGTGGGGCAAAACCAATTTGAGCCAGAGTCTAGTTGGGAGGAGTTGAGTTGTGCTAGATCCTCTTGGTAGTACTCTTCAGTGGGTTCTTGGAATGGACCATATGGTTTGAAAGTGGTGTGGTGACCCCCAATCCCTAGGCAGGCTGTTATCACAGCAGAAAATGTTGCAACTAAACTAATGATAGTTCAGTATTCAATTGGGGAAGACAACAGTCCAATAGAAAGGACAAGAATAAGATGTATTTTATTTGGGAATATTTTAAGTAATACACCATATAGAAAAGCCACAAGTCTACAGGGGGTGGCACAGTGGCAGGTTTGATATAAAGTTTGGGTTGTGGAATAACTTGCGCAGGGATCAGCGTGTCAAATCAGTAGTGCTCCTAATTAGGAGATAGTGTCCACAATTTGGCATTGCCATCAGATTAGTCCATGTTGTTATACAGGTCATGGGGAAACTCATCAAGCGCCCCCTGTGTATTGTGAGATGCATTAGCGGGCAAGGATGAAATCTTGGTTGCAACAAGAAGATAAGGTGATTCATCTTCTAGCTCCTGGAAAAAGGCAACAAAGCTTAGTGTCAAGACTTTTTTAGTATTCAGGTCTGCTAAAATGTTTTATGTAATACTATTGAGGGTAATTTCACTCAATGATAGCATAGTGTCAAAACAGCAGGGTTGACCCACCAGCAATGTTCTGAGTAAACAGGTTTGTGACCTGCAATCCAATTATCCAGTCACTCAAAGCCAAGTTAGGAAGCCAACTTGAATTTACAAATACAACAACATGAACAGAAGCTGATCCCCTACAGTGTATATCTCGTTTTATTGATTGACTCATTACAATGATCAAGCCACCCCCTTCACCATCTCACTGTGTGATCAACACTATCATGTTCCTACTACCCACAATTCACAGTGACTGTATAATCCATATCTCTCAATAAAGAATATTATCTAGTTTTTAAATATTTTCCCCTTGTAACTTTTCTAAAACAGCACAGTTACAACATTGGTAGCACAGGTAGGTTCTTCATCCTACCTTATATTGAAAAATTCCGCCTGTTGCCTCTACTTGCCGCAGCCACCAAATCCTCAATAAAATCATGTCTGGCCTCCCACTAGACTGGACACCGTACACACCTAGGGCCAAGATACATGATGGCTTTGTCCTCTACCAGAACATGGGGATCCCTCTTCCCGCCTTCAATGTCCTGTCAGCGCAAGGGTTCTTCCAAGAACCTGCCGCCATGCCTCAAGCAACTGATAAAGGCACCATGCCAGCCTACATAGCCCAGAGACTTTGAAGCGCCTCCTTGGAACCTTTTGCTGGAGACAACAACAATAACACTGCAGCATGGATTCAATCAGCCCAAAGCAAGCTAGCCCAGATGGAATGCCCACAACAGTTTTGGATTGCAGAGATATCCATCTGATTGACTCAAAATGCTGGTACCTGGTGAAAAAAATGGTATAAAGAACACATCAAAAAGGACTGGGATACCTTCAAACAGGACTTCTTGGCAAGATTTGTGCTTAAGGACACCGCACTTATGATTATATGCCAAGTAAAGAATCTGACCCAAACTGGCACAGTGAAGGAGTTCACCTGAGCTTACAAGGAACTCTGACTATGTGCCCCCTCAGATATAGCCTTTGACACTCCAGCTACCCACCTCATGTACTATGACACACTCAAGTCACATGTGATGAGACACATAAACCTGGACCAAGTAACCAGCTTACAAAGTCTGTATTGCAAGGCAGAAAAAGAAAAAAAACGTCCAACGCTCTCCAAAAGGCTCAAAATAGAGAAAGAGAAAAACCCAAAGACTCTCACCCATCTGGGCATTCCAACCAACCGCCCCTGGGAACAACAACAATGCAAACCACAAACCCGCAGGTTTGAATGGACATGGAAATGGAAGTAACAGCCAGTCAAACCATACCCATTTTTGCATCACTGCCACTCAAGACAATCAAGACAAGGGAAAAGCCCAGGGAGAGCACTAAGCAAGCAAAGCTCTCCCTGCACAGCCCCCAACTTGCCTAAAAATGAGTACTGACCTGAGGACATGGAACAATGACTAATGATCCAAGTGCCCTCAGCAGACCCAGTACTTTACATCATTGCCAGACATCCCAATAAACTTATGTATTATTATTTTTGCTTTCACAGTTACACAGGATCAGCACTCCTGGGCTCAGGCGCAGATCAAACCCTGGTCAACAGCAGCTTTTTAGACAAGTTCAAGATAATCACTAATCCTTTGGGGATTAAGAACATGGTTTTAGCTGATGAACATCATATTGCTGTGACAAGGGAAAATGCTCTATTATCTGTCATGCTAGAGAACCTGAATTCCACCATCCAGGGCCCCATCATCAATTCCCCCAAGTTTGGCATTGAGCTGGGACTGGACTGGTTGCAAAGAAACAACCCCCATGTAGACTGGGCAGCCTCAGTACTGATCATCAAACAAGAAGGTGTCAATCACCAGATCTACCCTGACTCAGTGAACCAGCTCCTGTGTGACCACGTCTTTGTATGCATTACAGAGACCCTGGACAAACAGGAAAACCTCAAGGCAATTGACTGGGACTCCCTCCAGTATGATATCATACACTTCAAGGACCACCAAGATACTACTACACTTCAGGATCATAAAATTGTGGCCTGCCATCCAGAAATCTTCAAATAAGCTCTACCCAGGTTGCCACCAGAGAAATAAATCCAAAACTCTATCCAACTCAAAGGATCTGTATCTAAGGCGCAGCTATTACTGCTTACCCCAAACAAAGACAACATCCTATGAGCTTACCTCAAGGATGCATTAGAGAAAGGACTTATCTGCCCCTCACAGTCTCCTTTTGGTGCTGCCATATTTTTTGTAGTGAAGAAAGATGGTACACTGCACCTAGTCATGGACTACCAAGCCCTAAACAAAGTTACTATCAAGAATTTTTACCCACTGCCACTCATTGACAACCTCTTTGATGCCTTGGGCAGTGCCACAGTCTTACCAAAATTGACCTAACTGCAGGCTACAACCATATCCATATCAAGGAGGAAGATATACCCAAAACAGCCTTCTGAACTAAATAAGGTTCATACAAGTGTGTGGTACTCAACTTCAGAATGACAAACACTCTGTTAACCTTTGTGACTTCATGAACAAGGGGTTTGCCCCCACATTGGCAAGCACACCTTGGTATACCTGGACAACATTATTGTCTATAGCCCCTTGGTAGAACAATACTACAAAGACTTGGAGTCAGTCTTTGCCACCCTGGTGCAACATAAGCTGCTAGCCAAGCTTGTCAAATGCCAATTTTTACGCAAACAGTTGCTCTTCCTAGAACACGTAGTCTCAAAAGATGGTATCAAACCTGAGAGCCAGAAAATCCAGGCTATTTGCAAAATGCCAACTCTAAAGGACAAGTCAGAACTCCACACATTCTTGGGAATGGTTGCCTATGTACAATAAATTATACCCAACTGTGGCGTCCTGACTGCTTCCCTGTCCGCCATAACTGGCGCCAATTCAGTTTGTATGGACCCCTAAATGTGACCTTTGCTTCAGACGTCTTAAAGAGAAGCTCAAAAAGGCACCCATCCTGAAATACCCCAAACATGCCAGGGAATATCAAATGGAGACAGACACCTCTGATGCATCCATTGGGGGAGTACTACAAATCAAGAAAAATGATGGTGACTTCCTGCCTGTGGCCTATGAATCATGCAGACTGACAGACAGCAAGTGCTGATAACCTATAAATGACAAGGAGTTTTTTAGCAATTTTGCACTGCCTGATCAAATGGCGTTGCTATCTAGAACAACAGGAGGAATTCACAGCACTGACCAACCATAAGTTGCTTATATACTTCAAAACACAAGCAAACTTACCCTGCTGTCAAGCCCACTGGATGGAACTCCTGGAGAGGTTCAATAAGATCATACACTATAAGCCTGGTCCAGAACTTGCCATGGTAGACACACTCTTTTGCCTGTACGTCAGAGCCACAAGGGGCAAGAATGGGCTTGAACCAGACTTGCCCCTCCTGGTGCTCTGGACAAAGGACAAGGGCTTCCCCCTGACACCACAGACATAACCAAAGAAACAGTCATTAAGAACAAACACTTATTTGCGGACATGTATGGGACTTTGCATCAAAAAATGACCAACATAACCACCATACCTTACATCCCTACACATCAGCAAGTCAACACCATCCTATTTTACCACAGAATCTAGGACACACTACAAGCCACATTCTCTACAAATTCCTCAAACATAAAGCTTGATGGCCAACCTTATTCTGCAATGTCCAGGAAGTCCTGGACCAATGTGAGGTGTGCAAAAAGTTTGCCAAAAGCAAAACCCCGCCAAAGTCAGTACTTCCCATCCGCACACAACTACCCTTCAAGGTATGGGCCCTAGAAATTGTGGGCTCCATGCCAAGGAAACACAATGAAAAGAAATACATCATCATCACAATAGACTTTGCCATTAGATGGCCAGTGGAACAAGCAGTAAAAACACACACAGGCAATGATGTGCAGCAGTTCATAGGAAAAGAAATCATCAGCAAGTTTGGAAAGCCAGAACTCCTGATAACCAATGGAGGCAAAGAATTGACCTCTGAAGATACCAGCATATACCTCACTAATAATGGGGTCCAGGACACAGTGACAACACCTTATCATCCTCAGGCCAATGGATGCGTGGAGCAGCTGAATGGTAGCCTTGTGCAAGCCCTGGCCAAGCTCACCGCCGGGAGACCTGAGGACTGGTATAAGCAGCTACTGACTGCATTGCTTGTATGCCAGACCCATGCAAACAAATCCACCAGGAAAGCCCTTTTGAGTTATTTTATGGCACACAGCCCAATATCATCCAAGCACTATCAGGACTAAAGTTGGAGATGCCCAGCAAGGTTCCACCCCACTCATATCCCCAGGTTATACAGGCCAATAGTGTTTAATCAGTAAGAGAAGAAAAAATTCTACAAAAGACCTTTGTCCCCATCCAAGACAGACATGAGGTTGTCACAAAGTCTGGGTCATGAATACTAACAAAAGTAAATTACATCCAGAAAAAGTGGGCCCAGCCATCATCCCAAAGGTAAACTAAAACAATGCTTACCTTGTGCAAGGACTCAGAAAATGCAGACAAGACAAAGTTCTCCACCATGATTGCCTGAGACCCTGCAAAGCAATAAAGAAACATTGCGAGACCGTCCTACCCGCCACCAAACAACAATTAGTCCAGTATTTTGCCTGAGCTCTCAACAGCCTCCCTGACAACCTGACCCCAGAGAAGACTGACCCTCAGCCAGGGGGGGTCAAAACAGCAGGCTCAAACCACCAGCAATGTTCTGAGTAAACAGGTTTGTGACCTGCAATCCAATTATCCAGTCACTCAAAGCCAAGTTAGGAAGCCAACTTGAATTTACAAATACAACAACATGAACAGAAGCTGATCCCCTATTGTGGATATCTTGTTTTGGCGCTTGAATAATTACAAGGATCAAGCCACCCCCTTCACTATCCCACCATGTGTTTAACACTATCATGTTCCTACTATACACAATTCACAGTGACTCTATAATCCATATCTATCAATAAAGAATATTATCTAGTTTTTAAATATTTTCCCCTTGTAACTTTTCTAAAAAAGCACAGTCATGACAATAGCCTATCATCAAGGAATGTATCTTTATTATATAGTAGTGCCTTTGTGGGGCAGTAATATCGGGAAGCATTGGATAGGGAACCCAAGACACTTAGTGGTCTCTGAAATTATCCTTTTTGACTGGCATTGGTTGTTGCTAAGTGGAAATGTTTGGCCAAAATCCAACTTACATTGGCAGTATAGCAATTGGGTAATCTTAATGCACCCAAATCCATTACTGAGTTTGGTGCATGAATAGGTTTTCAGATGACCTTTTTAGTCCTCTCTGCATTTGGGAAATTTCCAATTTGGGCAACAGTTTCCCCCAAATTAGGATTTGTTGAATTATCTTTTTAGTTTCCTGATTTTGCAATTTCCTCAATCAGGGAAAGCTGCTGCAAATATTTATAATATTTTTTTCCTGAGGAGAGGTTACAAAATATAGATTTCTGAACTGTTTGTTAGCAATATTCCTTGTGACAGATCCAGGTCTAACCAGTCAAACTTACCGTTATCTTGCCCTTGACTCTTGTTACTGGTACCTTCCTGTGACAAAGCTTTGAGGAGCTTTTCCTTCAGGGAGGCAATTTTGTGAGACAAAATTTTATTGTCATCTCTCCACTGAGACATAATTTTGACACTCTTTTCCTCTCTATTTCTTAACACCTCAACTTTCCAATTGGCTCTGTCTTTTACTTGTTGCAAAATTTCATTGAACCCTAACAGCAAGTTCCAGGAGTCCCATGCATAAACTTGATTTCCTTGTGCCAGGGTTCCCTCTCTGGAAAAATAGTTGGAGTATAGTTCTTCAAAAGCCGCTTTCACTTCTACCAAAGATTCCTCAGGTGCAATATTAGAGACCTCTAGACTTGTCCAAGCTTCCTTGAGAGAACTTGTAGGAACTTATTTTCTGGCTGCTGCTGTTTCCACACAAAGTACTCCAAATTTTGCCCTTTCAAAAGATAATAAAGAAGACATAATAATTGAAAAGTGATTGAGGGGAAAGCGCCAAAATTGACATAATATCTTTATTAAAGTTTAGCTGTTTTTTCTTATATACCATTAAGGGCATATTCAGCTGAAAACCCCTCCAGTTCCTGAATCAACATATGATTTGTATCACATGGTCTATGACATTCAAGTCATCCAAACCTAGATCTTTACCTGAAAGATCCCCTGTAATTCTCAACCTATGAGAATTAACCTACAATGAGAAGAAGTCATCTGACTCCATTCATCTCAATGTACCAATTTGGAATAGAGCTTCCTCAGCTCCCAGCGCCAAAACCCAGTGGAGTATACATATTCTAAAACCCAGCTATTGATGTTCCAACTGGGAACTAGCTGATCAAACCTGAATTCCTAGAAATCACTACCTTTATTCAGTTATTGTTACATTTAATGGTTTTTTTGCATTTAAAAACCCGTTAAAACACTTCAAACCCCAAACAAAACACCACCAAAGTGTTTTTAAACCCAAATTTGAGGGTTTACCTATGGTTAATAATAACCATAACTCTTGACACAGTCAAGGTAATTAACCAATATAATTAAATCTTCATTAATTATATTCCAATATTTATTAATTAACCTTCCTGGTCAATTAGCTTGTTTCTTTGAGATGCCCAATCTCCAAGATTGATTCAGCCAATCTTGCCTTGTGTTCTTTTATTGAACATAGATACTTAGTTTCCAGGAACCTTTATCTGAAGAATTCCAACCAAACCTATCTAAATAAAATAAACAGCAAAAACAGAGCAATTTTATATCTCAGAGTATTTATTTGGCTAAATACTTGACAGTGACTTTTGTACAGTCACATTCCTGACAATATGAAATAATTTTTGGGAATTTAAATGGACTTTATTTTTAAAATTATGATGATGATATAATGTTTTAATATTTTTTTATATAATAAAAATGGTGTAAGAATTGAAGTGGGTACCAGATAAAATATATTAGCTTCAATTTTAGCTAATATAAAATCATTTTCAGTTAAAAATCTCATTTTTAGGTGTTAATATCTGATCATAGGCTTCATTGAATATACTATAATAGCTCCTATCATTTCTTGAAAATAAAAATATTGGCAGGCTTAGCGTTTATGTAGATTGTTACTAGAACCTTCTTAACTTACCCTGAATAATATTACAATACAGTAGTTTTAAAAGTTATGCCAAAAACCAAAAATACCTCAGATTTAAACAAAATGATTTCAGATTTAAGCAAACCCCAAGTTGTGCAAGATTCAGGATTCAAATACCTTAAATTTTTTTGGTTAAAAAATGAACTGTCAAACAATAAACAAAATTTCACTAACATATTATAAAAAATTATATCAAACATCAAGCAGCGTAGTATAGACCACAAACAAAATGAACTGCCACAGAAAATGATATGGATGGATGTTATTTTGGAGTATATTGTAATCCAATCAGGATTCATATGAGGCATTGACAGAAGGATTAAAATGAATCAGAATTTGAGGAAACTAGAAGCAATATTCCACAAGCATAAAACAAAATGAAGTCACACAAGATGTGTAGTATGAGAAGCCTAAAATAGAAAAATAACAGTTTTACAGCCAATCAACAGCTATTCAATTTAGGAATAGAGGCATTTTATTTATTTTTATGGCTCCTGATTTGTGTAAAATGGTTTTGAGAACTTTCCAAATATGGACTCATGATAACAATAAAAATAAATCATAAAATTTTAAACTTCTACTTTTAGTGATTTTATCCTAGGTTTTCTTACAATGGTTTTTACTAGAAATTTTTTGACGGCATCAGCAGCCAAGCCAGCTTCAATGGAGGTGAAGCTCAAAACGTGGAGGCACCAGTTTACACCCAAGCCTTTGATGCAGGTAACAAGGAAGTTGACCTGTACTTGACCCCCAACCCCTATGGCTTTGACTTGTTCAATAGTCACCTTAGTGACTATCTCTGCCCCTGCTCCCTTAACCACCCCTTCACAAGCTTCTAACCAACCAGTCAATCAGAATGGCAACCCTGATTTGGAACAACTTCCTGCCATCAGCCAACCTACCCCCTCAGCCAATCAGGATTCAGCTCCTGCAGCTCAGTGCACCAAGCGCCAAATCATCATCACCCAAATTCTTCAGGAGATTGTGGCACTCAACCAGCGTGGCCTGACCTGGGACCAGATTGCCAGACAATTGAAATTTACCCAAGCTACTATCATGCAGGAATTCAACAACCTGATGAACAAGGGGAACCTGATTGGGATGGTCAAGAAGAACAAGAAGGCCACAGAGTCCTAGATCACTGATTCATACCCAATCATGCTTAATCTCTTACAGTGGGACCCCAAGCTTCCCCTGAACCAGGTCAAGAAGCAACTTGTGCACCATGGCATTTGGGTGTCTGAGCGCATGGTGCAGCTCTGGATGCACAGAAAAGTTGTGTAAGTCCGTGTGTTGACCAATTTTGGCAGCAACCAATGAGGTTGTAGCAAGGATTACCCAGATAATCCTGCCATTGAGTCTACCCCGGGCTGATGCTTGACCAGTTAACAGATGAAATAATGTTCATATCCTATTACAAGCTATCAGTAGCTTTTGACAATTTTGGCAAGCAAGGAAAAGCCGCCACCCAAAAAGAAAGGAAAAAGGTCAAGAGGAGGAAGTTAATTGGTGCATTTCTGGTTGTTTTTGGCAAAGGGGTTTGTCTACTATCAGACAAACCCTGATTTCACCAATGGCTACAAGTACAGCCACATCCTTGGTAAATTGCTCAACTCCTGGGATAGCTCAAATTCCACTCACCGGGGTTTCTTGGGTCACTAGATGGAGGATAGCTCCACTGCCCTTGAGGCCATCCAAGGACAAGAGCACCAGGCCTCTGTGTATCCAGCTGTCCACGCTGACATCCATATTGCTGATGTTGTGTTCTTCAAAGTTGGAGATACAGTTTGGGAGTGCCGCCCTCAGACTTTCAACAATCTCTATATTGGAGTCCTTGACCATGATTCTCTCTTTGGTTGCCAAATGGTGGCTGACTTGTTTGAGCAGATAGTTTTCCATGTGAATATGGTCAACCAATCATATAAAGACAAGTGCCTCCCACCCTGTGCCATAGCCACCTACCAGCCAAACAAGACAATAACCAATGAGGAATACATCAACTATATATGGCAGCCATCACGCGCAATCCTCCCACCTCTACCCCCACCACCCCCCACTTGACAGCCCCACCCACCCAATCCCAGACCCCCCAGGCCAGCACTGCTTCTACACCTTCCTTCCTACGCTATTCTGCTTACTAGGCATCACTCTTCCCTGTCCCAAAATAAACTCCCTGTTGCCAAAAATTTCTATTACTATTATCTTTATCTTGAATTTCAATTGTTTATTTTATCTTTGTTTATAGTTGGCTTTATTATTTATGTTTAGCTTATTTATATAAAATCATATGTTTACTATGCTGTGTATCTAGATCTAGAACACAGTTATTTTTAGCATCTAAACACATCCCCTTGTGAAAACATTAACAATAATTTGGTGATCAGCTAAATTTTAAATTAGAAAATTATAAGTTTATTGTGTTTAGATAAAGTTGTTGCTGATCTGGATTCAAAAGCTTAATGATAAACTTTAAGCCAATCAGGAGCCAAGTGGTAAAGTGATTGTTGTGACATAAAGGGTCATTCAATAATTCTTTGATTCATGTGCGCTAATTAATATGATTGGCTGGTTGTTTTGCCATTGTGTGCCATTGCTGCTGTGGCAAGTTTTTGGTGGACTAGTGCTAACCCAGCAGATGATTGAGAACTAGTCCAAAAACAACTTGCCACAGTGGCAATGATGCACAATGGAAAAAAATCCAGCCAATCAGATTAATTAGCCCACATGCATCAAAAAAATTATTGAATGACCCTTTATGTCACAATAATCACTTTATCACTTGGCTCCTGATTGGCTTAAAGTTTATCATTAAGCTTTTGAATTTGGATCACTAACAACTTTATATAAACACAATAAACTTATGATTTTCTAATTTAAATTTAGCTGATCACCAAATTATTGTTAATATTTTCACAAGGGGCTGTGTAAAGTACCAAAAATAACAGAGCAATTATGGAAGTAATGCCAAAACAAAGCAAACAACACATATTGAGATAAGCGTAAAACATATACACAATGGGCAAAATGATGGGATATTGTAGTAAAAGGAAAAACAAACAAGGGTAAATAAAAAGGCAATAGTATCAGAATAACACAGTGTTTATTGGGGTGAAAGCTATAAAAACAAATACAAAGATTAGTAAAAAATCATATGAGATAATTGAGGAAGCTTCTGAAGGATCTTGACTTGGCAATTGCTGAGATCAAAGAAATCAACTGCAAGGTCAAAGAAAAAGTAAAGTCAGCTGTCTTTACAGGGAACAAGATCAACAAGGTGTTTGCCAAGGCACTTATGACCAGGATGCCAGACACCACTGAAACAACAATCAAGCGTCTTCTAAATGTTCAGAAGACTGTTGTAGAAGGCCTTCAGTTCAAGTCATTTGCCCTCTCTGTGCTGTCTGTCTAGGTTGATGACCCTGGGATGTATGAACATCTCAAACCTGCAAAGCGCACTAGAGCAGAGGATACAGAATCACCCACCCAACTGCTTGCGCCAAGAATGGCCAAGCCTGCCAAAGCCGCCGGCAAGGAGGAAACCAAAGAAGGTAATCTAAAAACTTAATATAATTATTTAAACTCCTCCCCCTTTTTTTTTAGAAAATATTGACAGAGAAATACACCAGGTCCTGGTCCCCTTTGTCTCTACCACATTTTACAGCAATTATTTCAATCACATGGCTAAGAAGTTGGCTCTGTCTCTCCTGTTTTGCAGGAGCTCAAAGAAAGAATACACAGGACCTTCCCAATGTCAAGGAACGCACTAGACAGGCTTACACACGGTGAGGGGGCATCTGAGTGGGCAGTTACTGCCTACAAGGATGCCCAGTTGATCCTCCTAGACCCAGTATTCCTCAGTGAAGTTTTTTTGTGTAAACTCCATTGAGCTTGTTTGGGACGTCCTGACAACGCTCCCATTCAAGAACATACCAGAGATGTGCTGGGCCCATGTGGCTGCTTGCTTCTGCTTCCTGGTGGAGCACACACTCTCTTACCTGCTTGAGAACTTTGGGCACGCTGTAGGTAAATTGGCTGTTGCAGACGCAACAGCCATAAAGAAGACCAAGATCCTCCTGGAGGACTTCAGGCTGTCCTGGAGTGCAGACAAGACAGGGGTCCCTCCAGCAATGGAGCTGACCTTTGCAAAGACATAGCATGAGAAGAAGATTAGTACTGTGTATAATAAACTATGTGAGTTTACAGAATCCTTTGCTGGGCAAAGGCTTCATCTGGTGGTTTACCTGGGGCATCTCTTTTACTTCAGGATGAGCGCGTCTGTAGAGGACCTTGATGGGGTCCTCCTAGGAATTGAAAAGGCCAGGCTCTCATTGGACAGGAAGAAGATCCCCTGGGTACAGCTCAGTGAATCACGTAATCCAAGACGCCCTGGTCCTGGCAAATCTATGGGTATGAAGCCCCACCAGAGAAGCTGCTGCTTCATTCCCATCTCACCATACTCTCTTTTACTAACCGCCAAGAATATTTTAATCAAGGTGTATCCACTGTATACAGTGTGACAGTGAAGGTTGTGTGCCACCTCCATTTCTGGGTAGATACATACAGAAGAACCCACTATAGGTGCACACAATAAAAATCTTTTTCTGCAATATATTTCTACACTTTTGATTGTTACTTTTTAAAAAAATAATTTTATACCTCCTATTTTAGCAAGAAATTTATACAAAAAATCCCAGGGAAGGTCTTCATAAAAGCATAATAATATATGTCAATAAAATTCATTTCTAACTTGAGCGCTTTATATTTCATTTTTTAATTTACTTTTTATATTAAGGTGATAGAAGTGAAATTTTTATATACTTATCATATTTGGTATTAAATATTTAGGATTTTCACCAGAGAATACAATAAAATAAATTAATTTTCAATACAAAATATTAAGCATCTGCATCAGTGGTGCCATGCTATGGGATTGCGGGCTTGGAAGCTTCTAAATATAGAATGATAATCCATAAATCTAAAAAAAAGATTTGAAAAATGTAAAGAATATTCAAAATTGCTCAGCCTTTAATTGATTGGCTGCTTGGAGAGGCATGCAAGGATGAATGAATCAGTGTGGCCATAAAGCTTGACCACAGTCTCTGCTAGAAGGGTGTGGATCCTGGTCTGGAGAAAATCAAACAGGTCCTTGGTCCCAGTTGGTGTCCCACACTTGACAACTTGCTTTAGACACCCAAAGACCTCTTCAATTGGGTTTAGGAATTAAGAATAGGCAGGGAGGAATAGGAGGCACAAACTTGATGTGGACAATTGTTGAGGGCCAACTGCAATGCTGGTGTTAATTGTTGGAAATTCCTCAAGAATATCTGCCACCTTATGGAGACCAACATTATCCAGCACAATAATGTTAGTGACACCCAAACTGGTCACTCTGAGGTGCATCTGAACCAATTGGAGAAATTCCAGGAAGGTAGGACTGCTGTGAGAACCCAATATCATTTGATTAATCTCAATCCCCTTTGAACCAAGGAGAGCCACCATCAAATATGCTGTGGCGCAGACTTCAGCACACCAAGAAACCCTATCATTTGAGCCTGCTGTAAATTGCACCGTTAATGCCATTTTGATATGGCCTTCAAATATTGATATGTGTGAAGATTTAGTTGGTTTTGCTTTTGATTTTGGGAATTCCTTGCCTTCTGCAAATGGGTCTGGCTCAATATTCACCCATTCTGGAATGTCATACCTGTCCTTGACTGATCCTGGTATGACCTCATCCCAACGTGACCCCTTCTGCCACTGTCTACCTAATGAGTGATCATATACTATTGTATACTATTTAAGTAGAATCAAATCTCCTAATAAAGACAAGTTTATCCACATTTGTGTTGGCTTTAATAATATTCAAGCTTTTTCCTGTCCTTTCTGCCAAAAGGACTTTCTCATCTTGTATTCCAGGAAATTAAGATACATGTCCTTAATTTTTCCCTGAAGGCTAACCCAAGGCTAGCTTTGAACCTCAAATCTTTTGTTATAAAGATTTCCTGCTGTGTCCTCCTGGATGTTGTCCCCAGGAGCCAAACACAACAAAATGGTGCTCACTACAGGGGCTGCAAGCCCCTTGGTCATACCGTTCCCATACGCATTTTCTGGTCCTTCTCCCTTTGTTTCTGAAGTACCCAAACAACCTAAAGTTTCTAGTCCTCCTCAATAAGAAGACATCAACAATGCCCCCTCAACTCCCATGGTATTGATTCTGTCCCCCGGGCCTGTGTGGGCCCCCTTCCTGCTTTCTCTCTCAATTACAAACAAGTTTGTGCTTCTGCCTGCTCTCTCCTCCACTCAGGAACTGTGGCAATGCACACTATCCCTGGTCTCTGTCCTGGGTACGCTTCCAGAGACCTGTAATCCTTCCTCTTGTACTTTGGTCTCCCCCTGCACTGATGGAGTCTATGGATACAATTGGCGTATTAGTCAACCAGTTTATCTAACCCGCCCTGGTTCACCATCAACTTGAATTAGGATTTCAAAACCAGCTTTTAAATGCTTTAGCCACTGCTGTCTCAAACTTTCATGCTCAAAATATGGCATATCAAGAATGATCCCACAGCCTCTTTGCGTGTATTTTGGATAGCCAGTGCAACTTGCAGGCCTCCAGAAGTACCTAACCTCCTCACTGAATTCACTTTATAGCTGCTCCCTGGATATATCAAGGATCAACTGTGTGAATTGGATAAGCATCAAGCAACATGGCGTGGACAAATTGAGGCCTCTCTGCTAAAGCATTGCCAGGACTTTGAGACTCTGGTTAGCAAACTTAACCAATTTTGAGAACATATTAATTCTTAGCTCAAATTGGTTGGGACTCATGCCAATACTTGGGGCCACCATCTGCAGCATCAATATGGTCTGGATAAGGCTGCACTAGGCAATACTCTTAACAAGTACAAAATTACGTGGATGATAGAGTAGCATCCATTGAGGTGACTCCTCCTGCTCCTCCTATTGAGGTCCTGTCTGACTTTGAAGCCAAGGTATGGGAAGCAATAGCAGAGCTCAAGGCTACCACTTGGCATCAATCTGCTGTTCAAAACCTTCCTCCAGTAGAGCCTATTCCTGACCCTTGCATTGCTTTGCTCACCAACCAAGTAGCTACCTTGCAAGGAGAAATTGAGTACTTGAGACAACTCCTCTCTAATCCTGATGATTTGTCCTCTGAGTCTGAAGGTGGGGAGGAAGCTGAGGTCACTAGTACTCCTGCTCATGGCAATCATGGTTGTTGCCCTGGCTTAGAAGGCCAACCCCAGATCAACTGTGCCCTTGCCCTGGATCAGCTAGCAGAAGTAACAAATGATGTTGCTGATAGGCAGGACACATTAGAGAGATAGGTACAAAACCTCTTCTGCTTTACTGTGACCCTAAATGGACAAGTCATCCCCTTGGTTGCTCAGATCACTTCTCTGGCTACTTGTGTCAATGGGATTGCTGGCACCTTGGCATTAAAACAAATCAATATTGACAAATTTGGGACTGCTGCCGCCACTGCTAGGGATATTAGTGGACAGAACAGCTCTACCTTGGACACTCTAGAGGAAAGCCTTTGACTCCTCTGGGCTAGACAACCTGCTGCTGAATCCAAGTTTAAGGACACTCCCCACATTAACGTCCTCAACCCAGGTGACAACAGTCAGTCCTCTTCCTTGTCCATTGACTTAAACTACAAGCCAACCTTCAAACAGATATTGGACCTAAAACCTCTACCATTACTGCCTTTCTGACAATTTATGAGACGGCAATGCTCAGGATCACTGATGAACTTAAGAAGGAACATAATCTTACCTGCCTGCATCACTGTGATAGATCCAGGAAATTCATGCTTGCTTCTTCATTATCCCAGTCTGACTCTTTTACAGTTTGATAGGGAATCCTTTATGTAAGCTTTGATGAGCTTGGATTCCAGGCAAGCAATCTTGGCGTTAAACTTGTCGCCATCTGGTGATCACTTCCACGTTTTTTGCTTCCCATAGTCTTAGCTGCAGACCATCTCTTTCATTCCATGGTAGTCTTATTTCAGTTAAAAGCCAAAAACACAAAGCATAAAAAGATTGAGGGGAAAGCAATCATTGTCACACATAAGTATCATTTTTTATTAATTATTATCATGTTTCCATTATATATCAATCAGGGTACATTTGGCTGAAAACCCTCTGGTTCCAGAATCACACCTGGATTCCTATCACATGGTTTATGAAATAATGGTGTCATCCAATCCAGATCTTTACAAAAAAGATCTTCACACTCTTAACCTATAAGAATGTGCTCTAATACATTCCAGAATAACCTGATTCCTTCTGTGGAAATGTATTGCTTTAGCTTGAAGCATTCCAGACTTCCAGCACCAAAACCCTGTGGGATATACACATTCCCAATCCAAGCTATCCTTGTTCCAGATGGGAACCAGCTGATCAATCCTTAATGCATAGACACCATTGTATACATTTAGTTATTTTCATATTTAATGGTTTTTTTTGTCAAAAACCCATTAAAACGCTTCAAAACTCAAACCAGGCGCCACCACAGCACTCAGGAACTTTCCCAGGCGGCGCCCCAGCGCCTGAAACATTCACTGGGCAGCTCCTTGGCGCTTTAAAATCAATTGGGCGTTGCGGCAGTGCTTTAAACCTAATTAATTTTCCAAAAAGCGCTTTTAAACCACAATTCAGGGGTTTACTTTTGGCTAACCTTAACCAAACTTCTTGACACAGTCAAGGCAATTAAACAATATAATTAAATCCTCATTAATATATTCCAAGCATATAGTAATTAACCTTCCCAGTGAATTAATTTGTTTGAAGACAACAAGTCTTTACTTGAAACAGTCAAGTCCATTTTGGCCCTATGATTAAATCATCATCAATCATATTCAAGGGTATCTATATTAATTAAACTTCCCAGTTAATAAATCAGTTTAAGACACCTAGTCTCATAATCTGAACCATTCAGATTATTCATTACGGCCCTCAATTAGTACAGCCTAATTGATTCCTGGGTATCAATTACTACTCTGGAAAGTCTCTCCAAGGCCAATCCTATTTTTTTGAATTTCAACCTATGAAATTCATCACAATTCAGCCTCTTTGTGAAACCACAGCCTAATTGATTCCTGGGTATCAATTACTACTCTGGAAAGTCTCTCCAAGGCCAATCCTATTTTTTTGAATTTCAACCTATGAAATTCATCACAATTCAGCCTCTTTGTGAAACCACAGCCTAATTGATTCCTGGGTATCAATTACTACTCTGGAAAGTCTCTCCAAGGCCAATCCTATTTTTTTGAATTTCAACCTATGAAATTCATCACAATTCAGCCTCTTTGTGAAACCACAGCCTAATTGATTCCTGGGTATCAATTACTACTCTGGAAAGTCTCTCCAAGGCCAATCCTATTTTTTTGAATTTCAACCTATGAAATTCATCACAATTCAGCCTCTTTGTGAAACCACAGCCCAATGTGACTGTAGTGAAGTCACAATCCCACATGCCAAGAAGTTGTGGTCCCCAAACTCCCTTCTATTGTCACTTCAGAGGACATGAAGTGACTCCTAATTGAAGAATTCAGAGGAGATCTCAGCTTGGAAGTCAAGAAAGATGCGTTTATGCATATCACATTCAAGACCAAAGAAACCTTGGCTGAGTTTGCCAATCATTTCTACATTGAAGGACAACAGTTGATCACCAGTTGCCAATTAACTCCCTGGGAAGCGTAAACAGCATGTTCAAGTGCTTTGAAGGTGAACCAACTCCTATGTCTGCACTTCAAGGCCCACAAAGCTTCCCTTACTTCAATGAAGAGTATCAAGACCCTCTTTCAGGACATGCACTTGACCCATGGGGGTACTGTGGTGCGTAAAAATAAGGCCAACAATGCAGAAACTACCTCCTGCAATCCGCACATTATGACCTAGGCTCCAGTGGGCAGTCTAAGAGACAAGGATGCCATAACTGTGATCAAATAGAACATCACTTATGTACCTGCACCAACCCTTGGGTAGAGGGTTACAACCCAAAGGAGCAGGCGGGAAAAGAGAGGTCAGCTTAGAGGCAGAGACACTCTCTGCTGACCAATCTCCCCCTGTCTCCTCCTGATCCCCCTTCTGACAAGGAATCTTCCCCCTCAGCTGGCCTGACTATTCTCCACTTGTTTTATAACCTCTCCAGTGATTCTGAACCTGAGGACTCTGACTGTGATGAGTCTGATGGTTATGGCTACTTGGGCCTGGCAGTCCTGGAGACCGTCTCTGTCCCTTACAAGCTACGTTCAGGGAAACCACAACTACAACTTGCCTATATGCAAATGAAGCTAAAGCCATAGTGGCTTGTCCTTACTTGGCTCAGGCTCATTGTCCCCCTGTCTTGATAGATTCCTCTGAAGGGGCTGCTAATTAGCAGAAGCTCTCTTTCAGAATGTGACTGTATCTCTCCCCTTGCAGACTGTGTACAAGGAAATTCCTGCCTTACAATGTATGCTGGCCAAATGAGAGAAAGAATTGGAGGCAGCTCAGGATGTTCTGGCTGTCTTACCCCCCTTTGGGAAAGATACTACTTGTGTGGAAGTATCAATCCAAAATGTTAAGATCAAGGCTATCTTGGACACAGTCTCTCCAGTTAATGTGGTGTTGTCCAAGTTAATGAAAAAACTTAAGCTGGCTCCTGACCTCAACTATACTCAACCATATGGTACAGCTGGTATGGCCCAAACTTGAGCCATTGGTGCTTACTCTGCCCTGCCAATGAGGTTTGGGAAGCTTCTTATTGCACCCCCTGTGGTTGTCCTTAAAATGAAAGTTACAATCTCCTGGTTGGTACACAGTTCCTTTGAGAGTACAACAGGATTGTGAACTTTAGAGATGGGTACCTATTGCTCCTAGGGTATGAGATCCCTTTAATCTTTGAAGATCCCCCGCTTCTCCCAGGAAAACGTCTTAAGACTTATGTGCTTAAGTACCCCACTGGTATCTTCTCACTCAAGTACAGGACTCATTATTCCAATATGTGTTCCCCTCCTCCTTCCTGATCTGAAGAGGAAGGTGTGCCTCTTCTTGCCCTCACAGCTATTACCATCCCTCCAGGCTCCCAAGTGATTATAGACTCCCAGATTTCCTAAAAACTTCCTGAAAAATTATTTCTGGAGCTATATTCACCTGATTCATTAAGCCATAAAGAGCCTTGGTTATGCCCTGAGTTTTTGGACCAAACCCATAAGGAGCCTGTACAGCTGTTGTTGGCTAACCTGACTGCCTGTCACAAGTGACAAACTTCTATTGACTAGGCTTACAGAAAAACCTCAACTACAGGATTCAAACCCTTGACACCCTGCGGGCTGCCAGCTTGCAGGACCAGCTGCCTGGTTGCCCGCAGATTTTTGGGCAGGAACCCAAACCGGATTTAACTTTGGAAAATCCTTAAATCTTGATGAGTCAAAATCACCTACATAAACACCCCTCACGCTAAAGGTTCCTGTTAACTCAACCAATCAGCAGGCAGGTCTAGCCATAGAACCCAAAATAACTTGGGCCACCACGGAAGGAAAAACAAAGAAACTTCCTATAGAACACAGGCCGCCCAGAGATTACCAACCCCACAAACCAACAAGAGAATTTGAGTATTCTCTGTTCAAACCAGCCAATGAATTAACTCCCACAATGGATGCCACCAAGGACTGGAAAAACCTAGTAGACAATAACACCCAGGCCAAAGAAATTTGTAAAAGTTTACCCATGACAGATGAACATACTTATACCCTGGACTGCCAGGAAGTTGCCCATTACCATTATTGCAATAAAGTAACATGAAACTTTGGTTCAACCAGGTTATTCCATATTTGATATTAGTTCTATTTCAGTTACAGTCTACCTCCCGTGGTTTCACACCTCACACCCATCAACCCCAAGAAATTGCGGACCAGCCACCCAACCTTTATTGTCCACCAGGAGCTCCCTACAGCCCAGTACATTTCACCAAGTACCCCCCCCTCAACCCTGCATGTTTGGAGTTCACCCTAGAGGAAATCCTAATCTATGACCCTGAGGCCAGAACTAGAGAGACTGAGACTGTTTACAGGGAAGGCCACAAAATCACTATACCTCCCCTGCTATTCTGCAACAAGTACAACCACCTGCCCGTGTTTTGGTCTCAATGGCTCCGCCACTCACCCTGCGGCCCAACTGCTCACAAGAATCTGTTGCTACCAATGAATCCATTTCCACTCAGATATTTGGAGTGATGTACATTGCTCTTACTGGCTTGATAGATTATATGGTACCTGCCAGCGGACCTTGGGCTCTCCTGTGCAAATTGTTATCTTATATTGTAAAGTTGGCCCCAATCTTGTGGTGGGCCCTCCCTTCCAGGCCCGTGGGCTGTCCACCCACAAGTTTCCAGGAACCCCCTACAGGCTGGATCCCTGACACCGCCCTGCCTATGCAGGTGACCAAGGGCCAGGTTGTTGGGCATGGTTGCATATTAGGTTCAGAGCAAGTGGTATCCCTCTACCCCTTTGAAACATTTAGTGATTTCAACTTGCCTGAAGGAGACCCTCAGGTTCTCTCCCTGTTTACTGCCGCAGAATTAACACAACTGTTGCCCATTCAACAAAAAATGTTCTGGAACTGCTAGACTAGTTTAAGGATATCTTTGCCTCTGGACCCATCAACTATGGTCTAGCAAAGGGGGTTATTCATCAGATAGATATGGGTGATACCCCGCCCTTTTGTACCAAAACTTACCACTGCAGCAGGGTAGAAGATGCTCAGGTCTCTAAGGAGCTTAAGAAGCTCTTGGACGCTGGACTACTAGCTCCCTCTCAGAGCCTTTGGGCCTCCCCATATTTGATCCTCAAAAAGAAGGATGGAGGCCACTGCATTATGATGGATTACCGCCGCCTGAACTTGCTCACCAAAAAGGACTCTTATCCTCTACCTAGAATTGATGATGCGCTTAGAAGATTAGGGGGATAAAAGTTTTTCTCTGCTATGGATCTAGCCTCAGGATAATGGCAGGTTGACTTGTCTCCTGAAGATAGAGAAAAAGCTGCGCTTATCACTTTGGAAGGTCTTTTTGAACCCACTTGTATGCCCCAAGGACTCTACAATGCCCCTGCTACATTTCAATGGGCTATGGACTCCATCCTACAATATTTGAAGCTCTCCTGCGTCCTGTATACCTTGATGATATTACTGTGTTTAGCTCCACCTTCACCAACCATTTGGACCACCCCAAAGCTGTTTTCCTCAAAATTTGGGAGGCAGGCCTAAAACTAAAACCCTCTAAATGCTCCTTTTTCAAGGAGCAACTTAAATTCTTGGGCCACAAAGTCACCCTAACTGGAATACATACTATGAATAATAAGATGGAAGATATTGACAAGATACAGCCCCCCACAAGCCTACAAGAGTTCCAAGTGTTTCTTGATATGATGGGGTACTATTGACAATTCATCCCTGATTTTTCTGAATTAAGCAAACCCCTTGTCCAGCTCCTTTGCAACATACCCTTTGAGTGTACTGACAGCCAACAACAGTCTTTTGAAGCGCTGAAGGCCAAGATCAAAGAGGCTCCTATCCTAGTCTACCCTGATTATGATAAATAGTTTATCTTGTACACTGATGCAAGCAGAGTAGCTGTGGTTGCCATCTTAGTCCAGCTTGACAATGAAGGCGTAGACCAACCTGTGGTCTGTTCTTCATGGGTCCTCAAAAAAAACAAGAAGAACTATATTATTGCAGAAAAGGAATTTCTAGCTGTTCTGCATGCAGTAAACCAGTTAAGACACTACATTTATAGGACTCACTTCACAGTGGTTACATACCACTCTTCTCTAAAGTGGCTGCAACAATTAAAGGAGCCTGAAGGTCAGTTAAAATGTTGGGCTCTGTGCTTGCAAGGATATGATCTCACTGTAGTACATTGCCCTGGAGCACTACATCAGAATGCTGATGGTTTGTCAAGGATGCCCATACTAGCCATCTATCCTGCTGAAGCCAATTGCATATACAAGTTGATAGGGTACCCTGACTCTTGGGCCACTGAACCAGAAGACATTTGTCTGGCACTGCAAGTCCTATCAAAGGATACTGTGATTCAAGATAGACAACCCTTCAAGAAATTCAACAACACTTATCTACCCTACGTCTATCCTAGCATGAGGATTGCCATCATCCTCCAAGCCCACATTGACACGGGGCACGGGTGTATAGCAAAGACTCATGACTGGTTGTGCAAAAACTTCTATTGGGAAAATATGCGCCTTCTAATTCCTGACATCCTCGCCTCCTGTCATTCTTGTCAGCTCCAACGCCCCTGACCTTCCCTACATAAGTTCAAGCTCATCCCCCCTAAGCATGCCTTCCACACTGTGAGTATTGACGCTGTTGGTCCTCTCCTGCGTTCTAGGTCTGGGTGTCAATTCATCTTGGTAGACGTCAACCACTTTAGCAAATGGGTTGAAGATAGAGCAACCAAAGATATAACCTCCAAGACCACGGCCAATTTCTTGTTGAAGATATCTTCTACCGTCATGGTTGCCCCCAAGTCCTGCTTTCTGACAATGGGATCAACTTTAATGCTCGCCTCATAACGTCCATTGAAGAAGCTATGGGTACACATCAATCCTTCTCTGCACCATATAACCCATCAACCAACAGGACTGTAGAACAAGCAAACTCCACCCTTGTGTCCATCATGAGGAAGCTTACCCTCTCTGATGCCGCTAACTGAGATATGTTCCTCCCTGCTGCCCTCTTTGTGTATAGACTCAACAGGCATTGAGTGACTGGTCAGTCCCCCTTTGCCATGCTGTATGGACAAAAAGCCACTTCCCCCTCAATCTTGGGACCCCTGTTGATTGAGGTTGACACCTCTACTAATCCCAAAGCTCATGTCAAAGACTTGACTAACTGTATCATTGACATCCAAGCTACTGCTAATTTACTGCTTACAAGGTCAAAACCCTGGAACTCTTGTCCTCTAATGCTTCCAGAGCCCCCTCCCTGAGTACCAAGTGAGTGACCTAGTCCTCTATTATCAAAATTGTACTGGAGAGCATGCTCATAAGCTAGACTCCCTCTGGGTTGGACCTTGTGAAGTTACCTACAAGAAGGGTGTTGAGTATAATGTGAAGCTACTGTCCTCTGGCTGCCCTTTTGCCCGGGTACACTTCAAATTCCTCTGCAAATATCAACTCCCTGTGTCCAATCTTGAGGGGGATATGTTGTAAATTGCGCCATTAATGCCATTTTGATATGGCCTTCAAATATTGATATGTGCAAAGATTTAGTTGGTTTTTCTTTTGATTTTGGGAATTCCTTGCCTTCTGCAAATGGGTCTGGCTCAATATCTACCCATTCTGGAATGTCATACCTGTCTTTGACTGATCCTGGTATGACCTCATCCCAACATGACCCCTTCTGCCACTAACTACCTAATGAGTGATCATCTACCCTTGTCTACTATTTAAGTAGAATCATCTCTCCTAATAAAGACAAGTTTATCCATATTTGCGTTGGATTTAATATTCTTTAAGCTTTTTCCTTTCCTTTTTGCCAAAAAGACTTTCACATCTTGTTTTCCAGGAAATTAAGGTATGTGCCCTTAATTTTGCCCTGAAGGCTAACCCAAGGCTAGCTTCAAACCTCAAATATTTTTTTATAAATATTCACGCCATGTCCTCCTGGATGTCATCCCCATGAGCCAAACACAACAGAGCCTTTGCAGAAATAGCCATATGCATTCTTCATAGACAAGGCAAATGCTGATTTTTCAATATAATAGAATTTGGCAGTACCCTTGGCTTTGAGGGCAGTGTACACCTCTGTGTATTTTCTGGGTCTCAATATTAGAAGGGCTGTTTAAGTTATATGGAGATACCCCAAGTTTTTTTCTTCATAAAAACCACAGAACCTTGACCACATGGTAGTAAAAGGAAATTGAAGCTTAGACCCCAAAAGTATATTTGACCATTGAGTGTATATTTTCTAGTTGGAGATGGCAGTCTTGGTTTATCCACTGGCAGATTGCCCATTTGTGCTCCTTGGTGAGCATGGTGGATACATGCAAGGATTTCTCCGCGGCAAGAACCTCAGCTAGTATTGATGAATTTGTTGAATATCTTGCTGGTGTACTTAGAATCCACCCTGACAAGGGCCGTACCCGTCTTGTAATTACCAGATCTAAGCATAAGCCTGAGAAGGATGATGCACTTTATGTTGGGAATGACCTTACAGGTGGTCTTAGTGGGAGTAGTTGAATCTGGATCCTGCTAAGGGACAGGTACACAAGGCATGGGCACCTTGTTATAGAGCGCAGCAACTTTCTTTAACACCTGATGTCCATTCACAGTTTGGAAAACTCAGGCTTGTTGTCATCTTCCTGGTTGCTGTTGCTGATGGAGGGCTTGCAGCTAGTGTCAAGCACAGGCTTAACCTTCTCCATCATGGCTGATGGGACCAACTCCTGGCGTTAGACAGGGTTGAACACATATAAAGTAAGCTCTACCTCATTGTTTCTAACTGTCTTGGTGGTGGTAACCTTGGTGGGCTTCTGGGTCAGCTTGGGGACCCAAGGGTTGATGCTCCGTACCCTAACAGCTTATGCTCCTTGAACCAGCTGTGTTAGTGCAGCGTCACTATTGAACTCTCCTCTCCCATCTCCTTTCTGAGTAGGCACTTGCAAGCACTGGCTCAATTTTTTGACCTGCAGGAGCAACTGCAACTGTGGCGCACAACAGCTGTATTGGTACTCTGTTATTGTGTTCATTCCATTTTAAAATTTAATAAAATACTAAATAAAACTTAATTAAGTCACTCCTTAATTTTAATTTTTACTTTTATCTGAATATGGATATTTAGTTAGAGTTTTCTCTACTCAATATTACAATTATAGATTTTTTATTTTTTAATCAGTTGTTTTTGGTTTTACAACACCCATTTTAGAATACCCAAAATAATTTCCACCCTTTCCCCAGATTTTACACCAAATATAAGAACCCAACACAGTTTTTTTAAAATTTCTATTTCAGATCTTGTGTCTTATTTTAGATACCTTGGTATCATTCTTAATTACAATCCATTGCACACAACTTAGAGTGGTTTTGTTTACACATTGAGTTGCTATTATATTTTGCTTTTGGATTGAGTTTTGCCTCACCACACTTAAGTGTATTTTGTCACCAATTTACATAGTAAACATATGTACAGCAAAGGTCAACTCACACCATTTTGTTTGTGAATCCATGTATTTTGGTTTGTATTTTGAATAATTTTGTTTGGTGTGTGAGCAATTTGTTGCTGTGTTGACCCAATTTATCCATTAAAGCCAAAAATTCCTGCTAACAGAGTGGATATTTTAACCTGATAGTTAGAATTTGCTTAAATCTGAAATCATTTTGTTTAAATCTGAGGTTTTTTGGTTGTTACCATAGCTTTTAAAACTAATGTAGTTTTGTAACATGTTGAAATAAACAGAGTCATCTGTCTAAAAACAAAATTGAAAATTAAGGAATTGATATTAAATTATAATATATTTGGATTCACTTTGACTTTGTTTTTAGACTAAGATGATTTTATTTTTCTCAACAGGTTATAAAACTGCTTTATAATGTGATAATCAATATTTTTATGGGCTATCATATCTGAAGAAATTACAATAAATTATTGTAAAACTACATATTAATTTATTAAACTGTCATTCAGAGTGGAACTCATGTGCTCTAAAATCAGTTAACCACAAGAAAAACATGTAACTTGACATTAGGCATTAGACATTGGCTCTTAAGGTCTAAAGATGCAGGAATTCAGACTGAGCCTGAAGCCAGAATAGCAATGGGATGTTCTTATATACATATATAGATATTTTCACAGCCCATGTCAGGGCAACAGCGCCCATGTGACAGTAATAATGTCAACAGTGGCCATGTTGACACTATAGTAAAGTGTCAACCTGGCTTTACATAATGTTGTCTTCTAGATATTGACACTTTTTTAATTAATGTCACACTTTACCCTGTATATTTTTAATATAAAAAATACTTAAAACTGATATATTATACTAAAATGTCCCCAGCAAGCTCAAAAATGCAGTAAAAAAAACCATAATTAATAAAAATAAGGAATATATACAATTATTTCTCATTCTACTATGTAAAAAACACTCTTTACTAAAAAATATTTTTCATTACCATGAAAATTAAAATTCCAATGAACCAAAAATAAAGATATTTAATATATATAACAACTAAAAAATATAAGAAAATTCTAAATTTAATTTAATATACTTTTTATAAGCATAACTGAAAATATCTCATACCTGAAAGATAAATTAACAACATATAAGATATTTCTTACAAAACAACATTGAAACTGTATCTGAAACTTACCATTCATACCTAAAAAAATTAGTACTATATAGATAAATTAAAAAATATAAAAATCCAAGAGTAAAAACAATTCAGGCAAAACAAAGCAAAGTTTATTAGGCTAATCAAAATCATCAGCAAGAGCAGTTGCAACATCTTCAAGGTATTTTTTGATCTCTGCCACCTTGCATTTTTTCTTCACCACCTTTTGCACTGCCTCCTGGTACTCCTGCTCTTTACTATTCCTCTTCTTGGGGGCCACCTGGTTGGCTAGGTCACAGAACTTGGAGACATTCCAGGCCTGCTCCTCCTGCAGCTTCAAGGAGAATTTGTTGAATTTGGGGTTTGCCCCAAATTTTGCCTTCAGGTGTTTATTCCACACCTCCAGGATTAACGTCAACTTTATCTCCCCCTTGAGACAGGCGCCCTGGAAATTCCAAGGGGCAGTGGCCCTGCTCTTACCTCCCCAGGCAGTCATCTTCTTGCCCACCCATTGGCGCTCAAAGTAATCAAGGTAGCCCTTGAAAATGGTGGAGTGCTTTTTGACATAAGCATCCTCCAAGAGGGCCTCAAAGCCAAGCCTAGTATGCTCCAGCTGCATAAAAGCCAAGGCAGAAAACTGGGCCAAGGCTAAGTGGCATTTCTCTTTACCATTGTTTAGATACTTCTCAAAGAGGCCCTTCATGCTCTTGAGATGTTTGATGAGAGCCTGCCTGAAATGGAAGAAGCAGCCCTGAACTTCCCTGTTAAAGGTGGCCTCAAAGGCTTGGAACTGAGCAAGCTCAAAGTCCATAATGATCACCTTTGGCCCAAGTGAGCGTGCATGAGCTAGCTGCTCAGCAGCCTGAGCAGACTCATCCTTCTCAGCAGAGGAAGGGTTTGCTCTGGTGCTATGGGTGGGAGGGGGAGCTTAAAGCATCCCAGAAAATTTTAAACGCTCTTGTGTAGACCTCTGTCTTGGCACCAGGAAGGAGAAAGAACACAAGGGGGATAACCTGGGTGTCAAATTGCCCATGAAGTACCCAAAGCTGATTGAAGAGGGAGGGACGGGTTGCAAAAGTGCCGTCGCACAGCCAGGTGGTAGCAGTGTTGAGCTTCTTCAGGTTTTGGGTTGTGGCAAAGGCTTTAACCCTATTTTCCACTTTCTGCCCATTGTCATGGAGCAGGAACATCTCACCATCCTCTGTCTTCTTGAGGGCATCTGTGAGGATAAGGTCCTTGATGTAGGTGGCACTCTTGGCCATGAGGTTTGAGGCTTGACGCCTATCACTTACAAACTTGACCAACTGATTGTGAGTTGGAACCCTCTTCAAGTTGATTAGGGAGAGGTACTTGCAAGCAAGCACAGCCAGCTGGGTGACAGAAAGATCTTTAGAGGTGGGCATCACCTGCACCAGATACCACTTAAGAAGGCGGGCTATGGTGGTGTTGGTTATGATGCAGGTATGCTTGCCCTTGATGGTTTGGACCAGGTCCCAGCGCTCAGTGTTCAGCCGCACTGGGCAGGAGCGGTCCTCACAGGTATAGTGGTGGCTCTTGAAGCCCTGGTTGGCATTATTGCAGGAGAAAATGTAACCATTGGCTACCATGGCAGGCTACCTTTGACACTCATGATTGAAAAAAACTTGGGTAGGGTGGAAGGAACCTTAAACTTCCTGTCAACATTGCAGATGTTGTGGGCCAACAGAGGGTCCCAGGGGCCAGCAGGAGCATGGCAAAAGCCAGGGAAGTATTCAGGGTGGGGCTTTGAATCATCCCCAGATGAGCTTGAAGGGAGGAGTTTGGCGGGGGTGGGGAAGCAGAAGAGGGCTTATTGTGGCGCTCCTCATGTGCAGGAGACTTAACTTTGGGTGGGGTCTTTTTGCCTTTCTGCTTCTTCTTGGTTGGCTCCTTGTCAGAAGCCGAGTTGTAGAAACTGTGCTCTGTAAGAGAGCCATCAGATCTATATCCCCCAGTGGAATGAGCTGGGATCTTCTCAGTGGAGGGCTTTGGTGAGGGTTTAGGAGAAGGATTGGAGGCAGCCTTTTTTGATGATAAAGCCTTTTGATTTGGGCCTTGGGGGCCTTGGAGGGACGCTTGGAGCCTTTTGTTGCTTTGAAGTATTCTTGTCCTAAAATAATAAGTCACAAGCTCTGAGGTAAAGCTTTTTATTTAAAAAAACAAAATAAATAGAAAAACCATCATATTTAAACTTTTTATTTATAATACTTTTAGTGAAATTCAAAGCATAAAAAATATTGAAAAGTTTTATTTTATTAGAATTTTAAATAACAAGTTAAAAGTCAAAAGAAAAATTTAAAAGTAGTAGCTTTAGGTATAAATTTTAATTCTAAAACCAAAAAATATGAAAGAGAAAAGTTAAAAATACAAAATGTTAAATTTCAAATTTTTTTATTATGTAAAACAATAAGTTTTATATTTGAGAAGTGAAAAGCATTGTTGTTATGAGTGTCAAAGGTAAAAAAAGCTGAATTCTCACTGAAAATTAGGAAAATTGTAGGCATTATTGGAGACAACATTGGTACTGTGACATTATTTTGAAAATTTACTATGTTTTTTATAGTATACTTAATTAAATTTAGGAAAACTAGGAAATATTAACTGTTTTCTGTGTATTTGTGTTCACATAATAAAATTAAAAAACCATGTGAAAGCAAGTTAAAAATTATCAAAGTTCTCTATTTATTAATTAAAAATGATGTTTTTGGGAATGAGAACATGATATTTTACCATGGCGCTTATGTGAAGTTGCTAATATGTTGTCTTCAGGTATGAAAAAGGTAAAATGTTGACTTTGTCACTTAAAACATCCTCAATAGGAGGTGGCATAGTAATTTAGGCTTAATTGCGCCACTCTGATTTGCTTAAATCCACCCCAGCAGATAATCACAAGTAAATATACAACATTTTCAATTGTTGACAATATTATTAATAATAAATTCTATAGTAAATTACATAGTAATACATGCTTCAATTATGGGATTGTTGTTAGCCACCATTCCCTTTAATATATTAAAGACAGAATAAGTGCCACAGATAAACTTATAAGATGAACATTTCAACAATCAGCTATATGTGCAATACCTTTTTCAATATATTAATTTAATAAAAAATATTTTTATTGGCACACTTTATTTTTTATCGAAGATATTTCAGTTTTGCTATTAAAATTAAGTTGAGCTTAAAAAGTGTTGACATTGACACTTTTACGTTGTGAAAGCAAATTAATAAATAAAATAATTCTTACTACTGTAAATTCAGAACCTAAACGTAAAAATGCGGGATTGTCAAATCCTTGGTCCAAATTTCAAATCACTTTTGCAGGCAACTCAGCTAAGTGAAAAATAAAATATTTAATAAAATCAACCATTTAATTTAACTTTTTTTGATTTATTTAAATTGGCAAATTTTGAATCTCTTGAGCAGATAACTCAACCAACAAAAGACAAAACTCAGCAAACAAATGTGGGATACATGAATCAGAAATACAGAATTCTAATGTATAATTTGAGATTTTCCTGATTTTTAAACAAATCATAGACATCATGTAAAACTTAACAAATCTGAAATTGCGGGATTGTCAAATCCACGAACCAAATTTAAAATCAAAAATGAGGTGAATTCAAAATAAATATAATTTATGGGTGTCTCAAAAAGGATGATAAATAATCTAGAGTGGATTTGTGCTAATTCTTTTAGGGATCAGTGGCATTCTCAAAAAGCACCCTATTCCATTTTAAGACAGCTAAAATGTAGATGCTTGATTAAAATAGACTTTAAAAAATGCTAATAATAAAATAGAATTATATATTACAATCTATCTTATCACATAGTCTTTTTCTTGATGTGTTGATAGTTCATTTTCTGTTGATGATGTGCTTGCAATTAATTGGATAGCTTCACCTCCAGTTGCCTCTACAACCACAGCTGGCTCAGGGAGGCAACTTGATTTCCTATTGCCAAAGCAACTGGAGGTGAAGCTATCCAATTAATTGCAAGCACATCATCAACAGAAAATGAACTATCAACACATCAAGAAAAAGACTATGTGATAAGATAGATTGTAATATATAATTCTTTTTTATTATTAGCATTTTTTAAAATCTATTTTAATCAAGTATCCTTAATAGCAATCTGTTAACACATAGTGTAGTAAACTGATAGTTTATCTTTCCCCCTCCTTTCTTCCTTGAAAAGAAGTTTTATGGCCCCCAGCGTAGCCAGGGGCCAAAAAACTTTTAAAAAATTTCTGCGTCATCAGGAGGGTAGCTCATATATCATTATATGGGTTTGTGGTTGCTATATTAGTGATTAAGAGTGAAGAATATTGCATCATTTCTAGTTTAGACAATTTTGCATTTCACTCAATTTCATATCTAAACATAATTGTTGAGAATGGATTTTTCTTTTGATTTTATCCAGAGTGGAGCTTCTTGATTTGGGTTGATTTGTCCTAGTTACTTACTGCACATTCAATTTGGATTCCAGTTCCTGCAATTATTATTTGAGTTTACTAGTGGCATTCAAAAGTGATTTGAAATTTGGTTCTTGGATTTGACAATCCCGCTATTTCAAAAAACATAGTAAACTTAATGAAAATGGCTGATAGATTTGAACACTTCAAATCTGATTCCAATTAATCTATTTTGTCCATTGGAAATATGCTGTTTGACTTGAGCTTTGCAAAGTGTCTATGAGTTCCTGCATTTTTAAAAGTCCAAATAAAAACACAAAGAATTAACTTTAATTAAAAAAGGCCATCCCACAAAAGTGATTCAAAATTTGGACCAAGGCTTTGATAATCCCGCATTTTTATGTTTAGGTTCTGAATTTAAAGTATTAAACATAAAGAGAAAATCTGGTTAAAACAAGTTTTGTATTAAGGTTAATATTAAATTGTGTCGAAATGGCCACAATATTGTTGTGTTCTATGGGTTTACACCCCTAAATACTTTAAAAAGTGGGAATTAAGCTAGCACAACTAGCAAAAAAACATAGTAGATTTTGATTTTCAAGTTGACAGTGACCATGTCAACAAATTATTGACATGGCTACTGTTGACTTGGGCGCTGTTGCCTGGATCAGTACCAGAGTATCCTTCAATAAAAGGAAAGGGTCTGGACTAGAAAGCCCAGTACATACAGTAGTTTTAAAAGCTATAGAGCCAAGCAAAAAACTCATATTTAAGCAAAATCAACTCATCTTTAAGAAATATATAGTCATATCAGAACAAGATATTTGTGTTAAAACTGGAAAATGAGGATCCAGTATTTTAATTGGGGAAGACAACAGTTCAATAGAAAGGATAGGAATAATAAGAATAAGGTATTGTTTATTGTAGAATATTTGTGATTAATATACTATATGGAGAAAGCCACACAGCCACAAGGGGGTGGCATGGTGGCATGTTTCATGTAAAGATTGAAGCCTGGGAATAACTTATGCAGGGATCAGCAGGTCAAATTGGTAGTGCTCCTAATTAGGAAGAAGTGCCCACAATTAGATATTGCCATCAGATTGGTTCATGTTGTTAGATACGTCAAGGGGTGACTCATTGAGCGCCCCCTGTGTATTGTAAGATACATTGGCAGGCAAGTCTGGGAACTTGTTTGCAACACCCCCTTGCCCCCTGCTTGTTGTCAGACACCAGAATTAGAGTCTGCAGAAGATCTGGGAAGGTCCACACAAATAATCTTTATGTGGGATGGTGCAGCAGGGGTGCAAGCAATTATGGTGGAGCTTCTTGGTCTTTCCTTGGGCATCCTCAAGCTGATAGGTGTGATTGTCATAGACCACAGCTATCTTGAAGGGCCCTAGGTGGTTGGGTTCCAACTTGGCCAAATTGGGGTTGAGGATGTAGACAGGGTCACCTATAGTGTACCTGGCTTCAAGGTGCTTCATCCCTCCTTCAATCTGTCTGTGTTCAATCTCTCAGGCTTTGGCACACCATTGGTTTAGGGATGAAGTTGTCAACAGGGGGGGCTTTCTGGGAACTGTAGACCGTAACTTCCCTTGTTCAACTCCTGTCAGACTGTCAGGCGTTCCAAAGGCCAAAGTGCTGGGACTGAACCCAGTGCCTTGGTTGATGCTTGCTTGTAAAATAAGTAGAGTGGTGGGAAAGTGTTCAGTCCACGTGATATTGGGGTGCTCCTGTGAGAGTTTGGCAATCAGTTGGACCAGTGAGCTGTTTAATTGCTCTACACGCTCATTGGCTTGCAAATGGTAGGGGGTGGTAACTATCTGTTGGAGGGCATTCTTGGCAAAGTTTGCCTTCATGACCTGTCCAATGAGTTCAGGGCCACCATCTGTGATGAGACATTTGGGCTGCCCAAAGAAGGCCACAATTTCCTTGCCAATGAAGTGGGTGATGGTGGTGGCAGTGTGGTTAGTTGTCACCCAGGCCACTGGCCAACAAGTGTAGTTGATGGCAGTAATATGTGTTTCTTTCCGGTCTGTCTTCAGGGAGGGGCTCAACCACATCAAGGGCCCACTGTTTGAAGGGTTCCATGGCCTTGATGGTCAGGACAGATTTGGGGGGGTGCAGGTTTGGATGTATTCTTTTTGCACAGCACACATGTTTTGAGGAGATCCAGGATGTCTTGGCGCATACACAGCCACCAAACCTTTTGTTTCATGATCTCAAAGAGATTGCATCCTCTGATGTGACCCAAGGTGCGGTGGTAATGCAATATGGTGTTGCCTTGTTGTGTGGTTGGGATGTAAGGCGTCTTCTTGCCTGTCTCTGCCCTGCAGCAGACGTTGTCAGCATTGGTGGTGAACTGACTTACATTGTCCTTTAGCTTGGAGATGGTTACTGATTTAAGGCCTTTGTAACAAGTTGCTTCAGGATGGAGGTACAACATTGGCCAGTCAGGATCCAGGCCATCATCCCCAGTAATAGACAATACATAGAGTTGTGAGAGGGCATCAGCTGTGACAAGTTCCTTCCCAGGCTTTTACTCAATGCACAACTGGTAGGGGGATAGACGCTCAACCCAGCTTGCTTGGCGGCTTGTCAAGTGGGACGGCGTGTTGAAGTACTGGAGTGACTTGTGATCTCTCAGGACGCAGGTGAAAAGGTTGCCCCTTCCAGGTAACAGCGCCATTTCTCAACGCAGTGCACAATTGCTGCCAACTCTTTATTGTGTATAGGGTAACATTGTTCTGAGTCAGTAAGCTTCCTGGACTTGTATGCCATGGGGAGGAAGACACCTTTGTCAGTTTCTATCCGTAGTACGCCCCCTATGGCCCTGTCAGAGGCGTCAGTCTTGAGTTTGTACTGGCAGTTCAAATTGGGGAACTGCAATACAGGTGCAGTTGTAAGTCTTTGCTTCAACATCTCAAATGCTTGATCTCTGGCAGTTATCCAGCAGAAGCTTTGTTTTGTGTTTAAGAGCTCAGTGAAAGATGCAATAAGTTCTCCACAATTGGGAATGTTCTTACACACATAGGCAATCATGCCCAAGAAGGTACACACTGACCAACCATAGTGGGAGGTGGCATACTGGTGATTGCCTTGATTTTGGCAGGGTCAGGCTTTATCCCTTGAGCAGAGATGGTGTGCCCAAGGAACAACAGCTCCAACTTAAGAAACTTGCATTTGGAGGGCTTAGCCTTTAGCTGGTTTTCTGAAGGGTTTTAAGGACAGCACAGAGGTGTTGGAGGTGCATGGTTTGATCTTGACTGAAGACAATAATGTTGTCAAGGTACACAACCACACATTTCCCAACCAATTCCTGAAATGCTTTATTCATCAACATGGTAAAAGTGAAAGGAGTATTGGTCATTCCAAAGTTCATGACCTGACACTCAAACAACCCGTAGAGTGTGCAGAAGGCAGTTTTTGCCTTATCCCCTGGAGCAATGCAGACCTGGTTGTACCCCGCAGTGAGATCAATCTTGCTAAAGATCTTTGCACTTGCAAGTGTGTCAAACAAGGTGTTGATTAACAGCAGAGTGTACTTGCTTTTAACTGTCACCTCATTTAGGGTGCAGTAATCTGTGACCAGGCAAAGGGACCTGTCCTTCTTGGCTACAAAGAAGACAGCTGCCCTGTATGGAGAGAGCAAGGGGAAAATAAAGCCCTTGTCAAGCATGTTCACGAGGTGCTGTCAGAGGGTCTCATCTTCTTTTAGTGTAAGACAATATAAGTGGCGTGCTCTAAGTAACAACCCTTGGAGTTGTACAGCGTTCTGGATCTCCCGGGGAGGAGGTAGTTGTTTGAGTGCTTCACTGAAACATCTTTATACTCCTTGAGGAGTGTGGCAAGCGCTGGTGAAAGTAAAGTGGTCAGGGGAGGGGCTGTAGGTGATTCAGTGTGAATAAATTTGACTAAATATTGATTGAAGTCTATTTCACCCCCTTGAAATTGTATGAGTCTGTTTCTGTTAATCTGAAAAAGATGATATTGTGAAGTAGTTTGCTCATTTTGACAGGATAGATATGAAAGCCCACCCCATTTCTATTGAGGGTGATAACAGACGTATCCCAGTCAATGTAGGGACAATTGTGACAAAGTCAGTCAAGGCCAGCAATTACATTGTGGCTGAGCCCTGCCCTGATTGGCCCAGAGAGCTTAACCTGGAAGTTCCCCATTCTCACAGAGAAGGGAACTGTCTTGTGGTTAATTGCCACTCTACGGGAGTCAGCTACTTGTACTGTCTTGAATCTGGTTGACACATGGTCTAACTGTTGTGAATCAGCAAACACCTGGTCTACCATAGTGTGGTTGGCCCTTGTCTAACAATAATTTGTGGGTGCTCCCACAAAAAGGAAGGGATAAGCCAAGCAGGTTACTATATTAGGAGAGTGGCTTGCTTGAAGGACAGGGTTGTCACTATGGACCTGGAAGATGTCAAGGGTTTCAACTTTGTGTATACTGTAGTTGCAGGGGCTCTTTGTGAGAAGGGAGTGAGAGTGAGGGTCAAGTGGGGTTGTAGAACCTATTGTAGCTACAACCCCCAGGTTTTTCCCAGGTCCTCAATTTGTGCTAGCTGGAGCTCCCCCTTGCGGGGGCGTTTAATCCCATTATCCTGCTGACGGGGCTGGTGGCAGCCTACTTGGTTGTGGGCACTGCCAGGTGTTGCACGAGGTTGAGATGGAGCATCATTTTTACGACAGATACCCATTGAAGCCTGGTTGTTGGCCTCCATTATTGCTTTGTAGCAGTCATCAATGGAGGTGCAACAACCTACAGGGACCCATTTACAGATATGGGGCTTGAGCTCATTGACTATCAGAGTCAGAAGCATGGAGTTCCTGTTGGTCACAGCTTTGGGGGTGGCAACAAGAGCTTGCTGCCAGGCGGCAAGGTATTTGGGAACAGATCTAGTCTGTTTAATTGCTAGAAGGGGAGTTCCCACCATAATGGGTGATAATGTCTTGCTGTAGCAGGATTTTGCAGCATCCCTAAATGACGCCCAGGTGATTTCTATTCTTTGACTGGCCCAGGTGGTGAACCAAACTGCCGCAGGTCCTGTAAGGCAGCCTGAAGCAGTGGCAACCCACATAGGCTCAGGTATCTGACATACACAGAGACAGGTTTCATTGGAGTGGAGCCAACTGACAATGCTGGCTCCTTCAACCCCATCCGCAAAGGATTCTAGTTGGAGGTCAAGCATGCACTGTGAAAGGTCTGAATGAGGCGGGGTGATGCTGGCGTCACACTGTCCAAGGCAAAGTTTATTGTAAAAACTTGTAAGAACTAGCTGGTCTTGGTAGAGAATGTACCCGTTGGGGATGTCCCCCTCAGGGATTGGAAGGAAGGTCTCTTAATGGGGAGTAGCCATACAGCCCATACTCCGTCCTTTCTTGGGGGAATTTTCTCTTTAGGTAGGTTGTGAACCCCCCTGCTGCTACCACTGTTGCAACTGAATCAATGAGGATCCAGTATTTGAATTGGGGAAGACAACAGTTCAATATAAAGGTTAGAAATATAATAAAAATAATGTATTTTTTATTGTAGAATATTTGTGATTAATATACTATATGGAGAAAGCCACACAGCCACAAGGGGGTGGCATGGTGGCATGTTTCATGTAAGGATTGGAGCCCAGGAATAACTTGTGCAGGGATCAGCAGGTCAAATTGGTAGCGCTCCTAATTAGGAGAAAGTGCCTGAAATTTGATATTGGTATCAAATTGGTTGATGTTGTTAGATACATCAAGGGTTGACTCATTGAGCGCCCCCTGTGTATTGTAAGATACATTGGCAGGCAAGTCTGGGAACTTGTTTGCAACATAAGTGAACCCAAATCTATTTTTAGTCAATCTTTTTTAAATTTGCATCAATTTTTAAAAGATGAGTTGATTTATTTTACAGAAAGTTTTTTCTTAGCGCCATAGATATGAAAACTACTGTAATAGGTGTCAGAAATCCAAGTACTATAGGGGGTTGGCAGATTCGGGTGTAAGCTGGGCTGGTGGGCTAGAAAGAAAAGCCCACCACAAAATTGAAGCTAACTTGATTTTATAGGGAAGAGAGCATCACAAAAAGGACCAGGGGCCAGTGGCATGAACCATAGAATTTGCTGAGCCTATTAAAGTGGTGTATAGTGATCTTAAAAGATGATTGAATGTGGTTTCACTAAATGGCAATAGAAACTTGCAGGAGTTAAGTCTATGGATAAGCAGCAGAGTCATTGGTACAAGGTAAGAAGTAATATAATTATACTTGAATCTGAATAGCCTGGGCTGAATGGTGTACCAAACCCCTTCTTTTCTCAATTTTTTAGGTACTCTAGTTTGAGCTAATGGGTCAGCAAGGAGGATGTTTTCTAAGCTTAACTCAGAGTAAGCTGGGTTGGGAGAATACTTGCTAAAATGCACAGATCTAAGGAGAGCACTAGCTGGACAGAATAAATCAGGCCAGGGGTCCACAGATTTTGTGGGTGAACTGAAGGGAGCAGGAAGGCCTGTTGTTTCTGTGTTTAGATGGTATAAATCAAGATTCAGATAAGGTAAAAATTTGTTTGAACCAAAGATTCATCACAAATGTTGAGACTTGACTTGCGCCAGGATCCTAACAGTATTATTGTTGAATGGGGACACAAGATCTTGCAATATCTTTGAATGTGATGATTCAGAGCGCATTGACCACTTAGCATTATCAATAGAATTTTTTAAGTTTATTAGGCCCTATACAAATAGGGAAGTAAAAAAATAGGCTACCTGGGTTTTTACAGCCAGCATCTTATATAGGGTTTTTTGTGTCCAACAGTTGCTTGCAATGCCTTCTAGGACATTCCAGAACCATGTAGTAATTTTTCAGAAGTGTTAAATAAAGGACCAACTTCCTATATTTAGCCACCTGTGCAATGGACTTTTCCTAGAATAAGAACACCCTCTGCTAGTATGTAAAATTGTGATCCTAAATGGGGTGTAATTGCCTCCTATATTTTAATCCCAAGAATACAAATTCTGGTTGCTAATTTTAGTTTCCCTGAGGTGATTTTAGTATTGATAATTGTGGCACAACAACTTGTTTATTTGAAATTGCCAGTTGAGGTTAAACAATGGTTTGGATTGATTTTAGTGCCCCAGTGCTATTTTTCCTGTTTGCTGGAGCCTCAGCTCTAGGAAATAATTGTGCTGTTCCCTTGGAGTCAATAATACTTATTTCAGGTGGCATTTATCTTTTTTAAATGCATAATTTAATATGCAATTAAGCATATCAATCATTTTTTGTTTATTTCTTTAGACAACCTTATTAATTGATGTGAATTATTTAATAAATTAAACTATTCACAACTATGGTCAATAATTATTCATAAATATTTTATTATCAGGATAATAATGAGGTCTGGAATTGAATTGACAGGGTACACATACTATTTTGCTAGACATAATCTTTTGAACAAGGATATATAATTCAAGCAGCCTGGTGTCAGGAATCTGAGGGAGCAAAGTGGCGTCAGAATCAAGCCAAAAATCATTAGCTAATGCAGGAGAATAGATTAATTTATCTTTCTGCTCTCAAACATTATTTCTAAGTCCAGGCTGGCCAGAAGAATGTGTGTTGTCACCTGGCATTTGGTTCAACTTTTGATAATTATTATTGCCATAATCTTCATAGGATTTGGCTTAAAACTCAATAGGGAATTGCACCACTTCAGTGTAAGTGTAGGGGTTTTTTGATGCATTATTGGTTTTGATTTTGACAGAGCTTTGTAAAGCTACATCATTTTACAGACTCTTATTCTGATAACCTTCAGGCTTGAGCCCCCAAAAAATGTGGGTGGCAGGTGTCTGGTCTTTTGGGAAAATGATTACAGGGCAAGCAACCTAGGTTCTAAACTGTGATTGTGGGTTTTCTTCATTAAAAGAAGCTAAATGTGAATTTTGACAATGGGTGAAATTCTCATCATGTAACTGATAGCACTGGCCCAGGGTTTCCTGAACTTATGTGGGGAGTCCCTTTTTAGTAAGCCCTAAAATAATCAGATATATAAACCTCAGTTTGCTGTAGTCATAATTTGATGCAGCAGCAACAAGGATGAGTTATTCAGTAGAGGTGACAATCTTCACACATGGATATTCTAGGTGGCAAATACTTGAAAAAGAATTACAGGAAAAGGGTGGTAAAGAGACAGGATATATTTCTTGATCCAAGCTTTTGATTGGGAGGGCTAGGTCAAGCATCAGTTCTACTGGTTCAAAATGTATTTTGCTAAGTTTCTAACACTGTGACTGTCTATGGTTGTACTCTCTATTTGATAGCACCAATATTAGAAGGGATGTGATAATTTAACAAGCCCCTGAAAAGGTGTAATTCACAAAATTCATAAAAAAGTTATTTATTAAGTAATTTAAAAAAGGAAATAGCTTCTAATTTTCCAAGCTATATTCTGATAGGAAATTGTCTTTTGGCTTAGTGACAAGTCTACATTAGCTGGTTAGCAATTATATTTGCTTTTCCTGATACTGGAAGAATCTTATTGGCTGTATAAGGAGAGGAAGCCGTTATTTTTATGCTCCAGAGGATGGCCCGAACTTTTAGGCCTATTTCCTATCTTATTGGGTCTTAAATCCTTGATTACTAAGGGGTTGGGCCAATTAAAATCTTTTTTGCAATGGTTTAACATATTATGGATATTTTATTAAGTTTTTTGGCCCTGGGGGTTTAATTTCAAGGAAAATAGCAAATATTTTAATCTCACAAATTTTAAGCAGTAAACTGACTAATTAACTAATTGTCAGCTACTTTCTTGGTTCAAATCAATTAATGAGAGCACTTTTACAGGCCCATTTTTAGTCCTGACATCAATGGCTCAGTTTATATCCCTATTTAATATAAGTTGGTGTTATTTATATGTTGATAAAAAAATTTTTTCTTAAAAACTATATACAACTGGAAGTAGTAATAATCTGGGAAAAAGAATAATGAATATTGACCTGTTCAAATAAAGAAAATATAATCAATTTCAATCTTTATTCATCACAAACATGGTAATATAACCCAGCTCACGTACCTGTGTTAATTTAGGAAGCTTAAATACTCTGCTAAGAAAAATACTGAAGTAATAATAGGGAAGCACAGTGGATGTATTGGCTGATAGTGGTTTGAAAAAGTTAGCTTTACTTAAGGCACAGAACACTAAGGGCAGTTAGACCAAGACACCAGTCAAGTATAATTATGAGAGAGGGGGGCTAAACTAACTAAGTTTGGCTCCAATCCTAGTGAGACAATCCACCAAGATGCCATCCATTAACTACTGGGATGGCTGCTCTGAAAGGGTACCAAAGAGAGGACACAGGGGACATCTGAGGGAAGTAGGCATTCAACCCCATCAGTGTCAGACCTGTAAGCAACCAGGGGGTATGTATGGGGCACACACTAGAGCTTCAGGTGACTCTTGAGGAGCAAACATCTTCTTCTCCAACAGGAGGGGAGAGGCACAGGATTTTAATAATCAAGATGGTTGTCTAGACCAGGATCAGGGGAGTAGAAGTCTAGATCATCACATTTAAGGGTTTTAACCAGAATCTCTCATGTGGAGAGAAGGTTATTAGCTCTACCTGGTAGGTCATCCAACAGGTACAAGAGCCTAGCAGGATTATTCTCCACAAGGAAGGCCAAAGAGGAGATGCAAACTCAGAGATCTGGGGAGGTAGACCCTATAAATATCAATACAGGGCCCAGAGAAAAGAGGGCAAATTTGAGGGCTGGGAGTATTGTTTTTGAGGTCTCCAGAAAATTTGGGGGCTCTTGGTATGATTCCTGAGTCTCAAACTTATAAATTTTATCTTTCAGAAGTAGTTATAAGAAAATCAAGTCAATTGTGGCTTGAAGCCTTAAAAATGACTTGAAGAGCACCCCAGATGGCTTTGACAGTGCTTATGAGGAAGACAAGTCCAAAATTAAGCAAAAACAGTAAAAAATCAATATAAGAGTAAGTTTTTATACTAACTTTTAGCTTACAAACTAGATTTGAGTCAATCTTTCAAAAGAAAAGGTGGGCAAGACTAATCTTATACATTAAATTTAAGCCTAGCAGCTTTGGAAAAGCAACCAGGAGCTGAGAAAGAAAAATAAAGGTAGATCAATAAAGAATTTTTACTAACAGTTTAAATCAGATAACCCCAAAACAAGAGTTCTAGTTACAACTGACAAGTCCAAAACTTCTAAGCTTTATTTGATAAGAAAATGAGCAAGCAGGGAATAAAAATTCTCCTGTCTTGATTTAAGGGACTGAGTTTGGATTTGGATGATCACCTGACAAAACTAGTGCATCTGATTGGCTGAAAAAGGAATTTTACAGAGTAAATTCAGGGGGGTTAGAGGGTTCTTTAGTAATTTCTGGCTTGTGTTCTGATTGGCCAGCATATGTTTAAGACCTCAAAAAACCATTTGAGTTTGAGAGCATTAATGTGGATTGTTTTGATTGGCTGGCCCTAATGGTCTTTAACAACAGTCAACACCAAGCCAGTAAATAATCCAAACTAATCAGTGTTTCCTCCCAATATGAGGCAATGAAGGTGGATGAGTCCGCAGGGTATACCAATACAAATTTTTCATCCACAGTATGTGCTAAATCCTCAAAATAATTGAGCGGTTTGGCTGGATTTTGGGAGGTTTTGTTTGTACAACAAGGGGAAATAGTCCTGTCTAAGGCCAAAGGAGGGAGTTTCTTTACAATACTATCATAGAAGCTTTCAACAACTAGATCTCTGATGAGCAGATAAGATGCCTTCCTGAGCAACTATTCAGGGCTATAAGTCTGGTGTGTATCTTATATTCCCATGTGGTGATAAATGATATTGATTGTTCAATGTAAACAAATCTGCCCTGAAAATTGACTATAAGGCTTTTTTTAGGAAAAATCTCTAATAGCCCAAAGCCTGTGGATTTTTTGAGGCACTATTATGGCAGCAATACACCTGATGGCCCTTTAGTGATAGGATATAATAATATTAAGAATATTTATGGTATAAGTAGCATGTGTTGAAGGCTCTTATAGCTGTACTATTAATAGTACAGGTAAAATGTTAGTTCTATTCTTCAGAGGTATATTAGTTTGACTCTGGCCCAGAGTATATTTGTTTGCTGATTATGTACTCCTTTGGCCTTAGCACTCATGTTTTTATATTTGACTCAAATTATTACACACTAACATTTATTGGTTGAATGTGTTAATCAGTTGGTATACCAAAAGTCCTGACAACAAATCAAGCTCATACAAAAATATTTGGTTAGAAAAACTCCATTATCATCACAAAATTAGATTATAAATAGATACATTAAAAGAAATCCATATCAAAATAACTAAATTATTAAGAATGTCTGACATTATCAGGGACAAAAAGATAAAATAATACAGAAATAATATTTAAGAAAATTAATAGATGTTTCAAGTGGGAGATAAATGCTGGGTAATAAACTACAGTCATAATGAAAATACAGAAATCAAAATAAGCTCTGAATTTTTCAGAAGTGAAATTCAACTGCACATAGTCTATCAAAAGCATTAAAGCTTTTAAATAACTCAAATCAGTGCAAGTTAATTACCTTAAGCACTATAAAACAAGATAATAGAAAGAAGATCTTCTAGCATAGTAGTTTTCACAGCTATAAAAATAAACAAATCAAGTCATTCTATAGCAAAATCCACTCAACTGAGATCAAAATTAGCTCAGAATAAAAAAAATAAAAGAGAATTAAAATCTATTCCAATTAAAGATGAACTGATAATCTTTTAGTTTTTTATCTCAGTTGGTTTTGTTCAAAATTAAGTTAATTTCTCTTTAGGTTGATTTGATTTTGTTTATCCTTGTGGCTATGAAAACTACTATATTGGGAAACACTTTCAACAAATTTAAGGCCCACATTCAAAATAAAGTAATTTTTAAAGCTGTGAGGATAAGTAAAAAAACATTTCAGACTTAAAATTCAACTCAGTAAAAAAACTAGAAAATATTATATTTATATTTATTAAAATAGATCTAGTTGTCAAGTATATACTTCTTAGAAGTATAATAAACAAGATAAAGGGGGAAATTAAAAAGAGAATGATACTTTATTGGATGTGAATATAGGATAATATATAGTATTATGGAAAGCCACATACTGTCCATGTACTTTATGTAAGTCATGGGGCCTATCTTAGTAATTTTCCTATTAAGTCATGAGGCTTGTTCAAGTTGTGTTCTGCTTAGGATTCAGAATGTTTGATTCCTGTGATAGATGGCTGGATGATAGTAGTATCACCTTTTTAATGATTAGTCAGGGAATCATTTGGCAAGTTGCTCAGGGAATTAATTCCCAGGAGGTAGTAATTGAAGATGTTACAACATCTTGCCCTGGTTTACTGGAAGGTGGAACCTTGGGAATTTTATTGAGAGTGTTGGGGATACAGGCTTGGTATTGATCCAGTTTGGTGTTGGGTACAGGGAGCCTAGAATTATGTTGAGCTGTTCTTGCTTTACACAGGCAGAGGTGATTGTAGTGCATGCATTTTAGTTTGGTTCAAGCGCCAATTCCTTTGATGAGGTAGTTATTGTTGGGCTTGACCTCCATGACAATGCCTGACCCACGTAACCCTGGATCCAACTTGTGCTGATTGTGGTTGCCAACCCAGATCTTGTCCCCAACTTGGAACCTTTCCTGTTGTAGTGGGATTGCCTCTCTCTTGACTTTTTCCCATTACATGCCTTCTTGGTACTTTCTAGCGCACTGTAAATCAGGATCACTGTTGTATGGTACCTTCTTGGGTAGAAATAAACGTGGTCCTGTAGTAGTACTAACAAGGGCGGGTTTTTGCCCATAGACAAGCTCATATGGGCTTTTTCCTATGTTGCGGTTGACTTGTGTTCTGCATACCATGAGTGCTGTTGGTAGCATGTCAACCCAGGCTTTTGAATTGTTAGAAGATAACTTACTGAGGGCTTTCACTAGTGAGCTGTTTAGTCATTCTACTTGTCCATTTTCTTGCAGGTGATACAGGATGACTGCAATGTGTCTTATTCCATTCTTGACAAGGTAGATATTGATTTCAATGGCTTTAAGCTTGGTCCCTCCATCTGTAATTAGGAGGTAAGGGTCCTAAACTTGGCTATTATTTCTTTCCTAATAAAATTTCTCACATCATTGCCTTTGTGTTCTTTTGTAGCTTGTGCTACAGGCCACCTGATTGCATAGTTGATAGCTGTTATGATGTACTTTTTGCCTTTTTTTGCCAGGCATTGGTCCCAAAATATCCAGTGACCACACTTTGAAGAGTTGTGTGATGGATCCAGGTACTACTGACTTGGGTGATGCTTTGGTTTGGGCGCACTTCTCACAGACTTTGCATTGCTCTAGTACTTCTCTGATATCATCTAGCATGTTGGGCCACCAGTAGCGCGTCTTAAGATATTCATGTAAGTTCTTGATACAGGTGTGTCCCAGATCTCTGTGATATTGGAGGATTGTGTCAATCTTCTATGTTGATGGAACATAGGGTACATTATCACTACTTGGAAGTATTTGGTGCAGCGTGCCATATACGTTTTTGAACAGGTGTTTGTTCTTGAGGACCTTCTCTTGGAAGTTCATTGGTGTTCCAGGTGGGAACCCTTCTTATAGATTCCCCATGATGAGCATGGACCAGTCAGGGTCCCCATCAGCGCATAGGGTGTGTTTACTGTATATCATTGAAAGGGCATCTGCGGTAAGCATTTCCTTTCTTGGCTTATATTTGGTTTGCATGAGGTATCTCTGTATGAGACTCATCCACTCAGCTTGCCTTATTGACAAGTGCTATTATGTCTTAAAGAATATCAATGACTTGTGATTGGTTAGCACTTTGAATATTTGTGCACATTCCAGGTAATATTGCCACTTCATGAGGCAGTGTACAATAGTTGTAAGATCTTTTTCATGTATTGGATATATTTTTTCACCATCAGACAGTTTTTTTGATTCATACGCTACAGGGAGAAAGTCCTTTTATGCAGTTTGAATTTAGAGTACTTCTACTATGGTGTAATTGGATGTGTCAGTTTATAGCTTGTATACTCCCTCAAAATTTGGATACTGGAGGATAGGGGTAGTGACCATGCGCTCTTTTAGCTGTTGGAAATGTTGGTCTCTTAGCAGTATCCATACAAATTTGGTTGTCTTGCCTGTGATTGCAGACAGGGGCGGCCAAGGCACCCCAGTCAGGGATGAACCTTCTGAC
>QTSX02000973.1:0-103283 GCA_014839935.2 Entomophthora muscae | reverse complement strand
AAAGGACAGGAATGAATAGAATAAGGTATTGTTTATTGTAGAATATTATGGTTAATATACTATATGGAGAAAGCCATAAGGCCACTGGGGGTGGCATGGTGGCATGTTCTATGTAAGGTTTGAAGCTGAGGAATAACTTGTGCGGGGATCAGCAGGTTGAGATTGGTAGTGCTCCTAATTAGGAGAAAGTGCCTGCAATTTGATACTGCCTTTGGATTGGTCCATGTCGTTAGATATGTTAGCAGGTGAGGAGGGAGACTCAGTTGCAACACTGGGGCTGAGCTGAAGCATCCCTAGGTGGGGTGAAGCTGGGGGTAGCTCAGTTATTTTGGTATCCTGCCTGCTACCTCATGCTTGTTAGGATCATCTGTTTGGCATCTGGTGGGGGATCCATCTGTGAGATTAAAGGGGTTGGTAGAATGGCTATGGAGTAGTAGGTCCAATATAGACCAAAGAGGGTTTAGTTTCAACTCTTTATGATCTATTGGTTGCTTCTAATTTAAAATGTATATTTAATGATGTGTCCTACCCATGAGTAGGACGGATCAGCCACAAACCGGCCCGGGTTCGGTAGATCCGGGTTGGGTTTTGCCTGGAGAGCTGCGACCCCAGGTGAAGTGATTCGAGGTTGAAAGATATACATTGTTTTTAACCTCAAGCTGATCGGGGTTATTTGGGATTCTTCCATCTTTGAAGGGTTTAAAGATGGTAATTTTAGCTTTTTGTGGGCGATGTCTAACGGGATCAAATGTCCGTTTTTATTGGTGTTAGATATACCTGAAGCCATGAACTATGGTTTAGCGATAGAAATGCAAGCTTATAAAGTAGTTGTGGGTTGGGCTTTCAGGGTGGTGTGATATTTCACCCATGCTTCAAGTGGATCTGGTTTAGTGAAGGGTTGGGGTGTAAATTGGAATTATGGAAGTGATTTTAAATAGAATTTATTTTGGTAATCTAATTAGGGATCTAGTATGTCTATGGCTAATTTACAAGGCTATCGGAATTCGAATTCACTAGGAAGTTAGTATCTTGAAGGATGGGTTGGTTACGGGAACTGGTTCATTGGCTGGTGCTGGAGAATGAGGTCCTGGAACCATTCCGCAGCGTCTTGGTGGTAGTACAGGCCATGGAGGCGGCCAGTGGACACCTGGTAGCAGATGTAATAGAAGCCAGAGAAGCTCTGGGGATTAGTTTTGGATTTGAAATCAGCTTACAATGCCATCAATGTTGTTGAGCTTGTGGTCAGGAATCAGGAACATCTCCTTCCACCGCATGAAGATGAAGTCCGAGTTGTCAGCGTCCATCTCAAAGCCATCCTCGTTGAAGCAGTCCTCGTACTGCGTGAATGCTGGGAACCGAGTCTACATGTTAGTTACGTCAAGTTGTGTTCGTACCCAGTGCTGCCGATCAATCTTCTCGCTGGCACCCCACTTGCGGGTTAGGAAGGAGTGGTCCTTGCCAACAATCTCCGCCTCAAAGAAGGTGCTCACCACTGGGAAGTCGGGGGATAAATTCTCAATGTGGAGGTATCCACAGAAGCTGGACCTGCCAATATCGACACACTGACATTAGCTGATGTTGATTCCTGCGTTACCTTCAAGTCTACCGTCACAGGGTAGGTGGTGGATCCGCTGCGCTGGGAACCAACGAACTGGGTGCCAGGCCGCAGTGCTGAAAGCAGAGATGACCGGAAGCGTGTTCTAGTCAAGGCATCGTGGTGGTTGACGGTCGCCTTGGTAACCTCGCCCGAGGACTGGGCGAGCTTGATTGCTTGGAAGCTTGCTTGTAGCGAGGGGATGGAATTGGCGGGCATGCCCCCTTCCTTTTCTTTTCTCTCGCAATATATCCTTACAGTCCCCAGCTTATACCACATGACATCATTTGCCATTCTTGAATGCGAATTGCTGCTCTCCCTGCCATTTCATCGAAATACAAGCATATTCTAGCCAATAAACTCCCTCTTCAGTTCCTAGCCCTAACCCTAACCCTAACCCTAACCCAATTTCTTCCCGAATACTCAATCCGAATACTCGATCCGACTCGCCGAATTAAAAATAACATCCCGATATATTTAAATTTACATCAAGACTTAATAGGCTGAATAGATATTCCCCGGAGCTGTAACCAATCAAACGCTCACTCGGCATAAACTATATCAACCTATCCTCGACTAAAGATTTGCATAATCCAACCAACAGACGGCTAAATCGGACTCGCCTATCAGCCCCGTCCAAATGCACTTCCATACTGCCATTTCTATCCAACTTGCTCCCTGCCCATGTTACACCTGCTATCTAAAACATTATTCATGCCAACCACAGTTTCTTAATTATCCTAAGGGCTTAGGTGCCAAAGGATCCCCTCACAATCTAGACCAATCACCCATCCAACAGAAGAAAGCCTATATAAACACCCCCCAATAACGGCCTATTCGGTCCTACCTTGACTTCTTGGCAGAGTATCACATACCTACCCAACCCTTCTCACTTCTATTTATCACCACATGTATTCTAAACGGAGAGTTTTAGCTTACCATCCATTTGACCGGAATGCAAAAGCGGTGCCCTGCATGCATCCCCAAGTACCAGCCTGCCATTAGTTCTGCTCCGGCCCTGCTCCGGCAAGTTTCCGGCTCTTGGCCACCCGGGTCAAAGAGGTACTCTGGCCTAAAAACATCAAGGCACTGGAAGCTAAACCAACCAGCCCTGCTGCTCACCCCTGGGAGACTTTTCAGCAGAGGGTTGCTTGGCAGCGGGCATGGGAATATCAGCACATTCCCCTCCCTCAGGTACATACATGGCTATCGATCCCCCATGCAGGGTTAGGTGGGACTAACTCATAAAAATCCATATCTGGATATATCCCTGGGCCAGTAAAGGACCCCTTAACCGCTATTAATAAACTTACATCCCTACCAACATCTCTTCGCCACCAGCTAGTGCCTTAACTTTGCAGACATTCATATCCCCATGTCACAGCTGGGTTTCAAGCAAATAAGAGAGGGATGGCAATCCATGTTCTTTGAGAATATCTGACCTGTATACCTATAAGGGGATAATATGATATTTATAACCAACTCAACCAGAAGAAAGCCTTACAGTGCAGTTTCAAGGGTTGGTTTGATCCATCAGCTCTGGATGGGTGGACCCAGGTCAACCTTGATGGTGTCTTGGCCATAGTTTTCCTGGGGGTGGCCAGGCCAAAGCACCCCCACCCAGGGAAACTCACCTGCCCGCCTGCAGTGATCATAGATTTAAATCTGACGATCGATCCCAAGTGGGTGGTGGTGCAAAGAATTGAGTCTGAGCGGGGTGCTGATGCCCTGCGCTCAACTTTTCAAAAAAATCCTTGTTGGACCCTATCCTGACTAGGGTAGGGACAGGATAGCAATTTTGCAACCACAGGTCACAAATCCGCTTTTTTGGATGTTTTGGATTGGTTCAAAAAACAATCTGGATAGATTTGTGTCATAACTTTTGGAGTAGGTCACAATTTGTGCCTCCCTCCATTGCGTAGATCACAAAATATAAAAGGAGGGTGGGTTTCAAGTAGGAAATAGATGGTTTTTTATTTTGTGAAGGGGCATAGGATGTAAAGTTAGAATGGTTCTCAAAGGTGAAACAGATGGTGCCATTTTGTGCAGGGCACAGGATGTAAAATTAGAGCAAGTTCAGGTGTGGGACTTTATTTTTAAAAATCAAATTTATTAAAGCTTTATCTGCCATTACCTCATAATGATAGATCTGATTGTACCCCAGTTTGCTTTAGATAATTATATTAAACCACTATCAAAATATATATAAATATCTACTTCAATTAAAAGAAATAGGTTGCATACTTATGATTGGACACAACACAAAACCACATGAGGTTGTACTTGGTCACATCACAGTTGGTGCAGATCTGTCTTGTCATTTAGGAGCAGTGCACAAAATGTGGCAGCTGCAATTGTGAACTGCCCCTAAAAACACTAAACAAATCTGCATGAATCGTGATGTGACATGAAGGGCACAAAATTGATTGTGCTCAACCGACAGAGTCACAAAACCAATTGTGCCAATTCTGGTGCCCATCCCAACCTTAATCCTGACCTCTAAGGAGGTCAGGTAACCACTTACAGAACCACCATTGGTGATGTCTGTAAGCTGACCAGGTATCACATACAAGGGGGCCACCCCATCAAGATGCACCCAAGAGCCTTAAGTAACAACCATTTCCAACAACCCACTCTAGCAGGTTGATATTTCCTTCACCTTAAAGTATCTTGCCTCATGATTTCCTTATTCCAATATCTGCCGATCCAATTTGTAACAGCCCAATGATTTGACTTTGCCTTCTCGCCATTGTGATTGCCTGGAATCCTCCTCCCAGATGGAATGCTTCCTGAAATCCTCCAGACCAGGTGGGAACCCATCTATGCAGCTGATACCCTGACCCTGGGCCAAACTGAAGCCATCCTCTTGTATCTGTGCATTGCCATCTGCTGTACCTTTCCGTACCCTCCCTTCAAAGGGTACCGTTTGAGAGCAAATCCACCCCATCTGCCCCGTATTGGGAATGTCATCCCAATTTGGGTGCAGGTATCCCATTTGATCAGCTACTGTCAGGGACCCACTTGGGAGAGAACAAGTTCCCAATCTGGTGAGCCAAGGCCCCTACTTTAAGCCCTGCTATGATCAAACCAATGGGCACTGGGGCCGTAGAGTGCCAGGTGGCCCAAGTAGGCAAACCTACCCATCATAGAGCTGAACCTGCCCAACAGATAGTACCCTACCAAGTATGTCAACAGGTAGAACAATGTGTTAAGTCTAACCAACGAGGGTTCAACTGGAGGAGGTGGAGTGGTGGAGGGACCATAATGGAACTTTCTTCCCCAGTGACCTGAGGGATACCTGAGGGATACCTGAACCAACTGTTGGCCAAGGGCTCCTTCTGGTGGGAATCATCAGGAGAGGATCTGTGCCAGTCTGTAGTTGGAGTTGAATTCTCCCAGGCCAACACCACAGATCAGAAGGGAACTGGAAACCGGAACAGGAAATAGCTTCCCGGCATGGCTTCAAAAATAGGATCTGCAAGCAAGGGGGACCAAGTTTTAATGTGAAGAAATTCTTTATTGCTGGAACAATTGGGAGTAACAAAGAGAGGTTGATTAAATACCCTGATATTTAGCCACAAATATCTGAGAGAGAATTTAAAAATGAGAGGATTTAAATTCTGGTTTCATGGAACAGGTGGCTGGGGATATTGTTCTTACCATTATGATCTGTATCTTGGACTTAATAATTTGATAAATTCTTAAGTTTATTGAGATATTAATAATATAAGCCACAAAAGCAAGCACAATTAAGCGGTACTTATGCTTAATATTAGTCTTAAACAAGTACGGAGCCTGGTGCAGATATAGGGCAACTGTGGTAAGTTTGACTCCCTGGTGATTGACTCCCTGGTGCTTGACACTATAGTAAAGTGAGAATTCAGCCTTTTCCCTGATTGACAACTAGAAATTGACACTTTTTTAATTAACAGATCTTGATGTACTGAAAACTTTTAATATAAAAATTAATCTATACAGATATGGTATACATAAGTGACCCCAGAAAGCTCAAAAATGCAATAAAAAGTGTACCTTAACTAATGGGAATAAGGAGAAATATGCAACTATTTCTCATTTTACTATGTAATTTACACTCTTTATTATAAAAATATTTTTGATTACCATAAAAATTAAAGCTCCAATGAGACAAAAAGAAACATAAGCACAACAATAAAGATTACGCAAAATATCAAGAAATATTAATTTTATTTGATATAGTTCATATAAGTACAAATGTGAATATTGTATGTTTTACTAGTGAACTAACAAAAATTAAGATGTTTCACTCACTTTCAACTGTACCTATTCATAGCAAACTTACTATATATGCCTAAAATAATAGTACTATCTAATCAAGTTAAAAAATAGAAAAATTAAAGGTAAAAACTAATTGATCAAAACTAAAAAGTAAAAATTAATACTAAAAAGTTAACAGTTGAAAGTAAAAATCATATAAGCGCGCAAGCAAGCAAGTTTATTCTTTGCCCTTATTCCCCTTCTTCATTTTAGTCCCTTCCAGGAGAGCAGTTGCAATGAGATCAAGCTGCTGATTGATCTCTGAGGCCTTGTATTTATGCTTGGCCGCATTTTGAATGGCCTTGGTGAATAGGGTGGAGCGGGTTGTGGGCTTGGTGGGGGGACGCAGTTTGCCAAGTCACGCAGCTTGGAGATGGTTTTATCCTGCTCATGCTGCAGGAGGGAAAATAACTTATTGAATTTTGGGTGGAGCCCAAAGTTGGCCTTGAGTTGTTTGTGATAAGCCTCTAGCGCCAAGGTGGTCTTGAGCTCCCCGTTCATGGCCGCCCGGTAAACGTTCCAACTGGCCTTGGCGCGGGCCTTGCCCCGCCTCTGCATGACAACCTTCCCAATCCACTGGGGCTCAAAGTACTCAAGGAAAGGCTTGAACTCTGAGTGCTTTAATATGTAAGGATTGTTTGAGAGAACCTTGAACCCCTGCGCAGTGTGCTCTGGCTTTAAAAAAGCCAAGGCACTAAATTGTGCAAACACAAAATTTCAGGTGTCCAAAGTGTCCCTCTGGCTCAACCTACTTAGCTTGGCTGGGCCTGAAAATTCCAATCAACTGCTTGGCATTAGTGAAAGTGGCACCCCTGCACCTCCCTGCTGAACAGCTGCTCAAATGCATTGAACTGAGCAGGCTCAAAGTCCATGATGCAAATGTGAGGCCCCTGAGCTCTCAGCCTTACCTTTTCCTCCAAGTCCAGGGTGGCCTGGTCCTTGTCAGCGGCAGGAGGGTTGGCGCGGGTGTGAGGAGGGGGTCTTCTTAGATTCCTCATTTTTGGCGGGAGGAATGATGGCAATTGCTTGGAGGAGGATGGAGAACATGCGGGTATAGATGGCCTCAGTGGCCCCAGGAAGAAGAAAGAACACAAGTGGAATCACCCAGATGTCAATCTGGGCATGTATCATCCAGAGCTGCTTGAACATCTGGGGGCAGGTGGCAAAGGTACCATCAACTAGCCAGATTAAAGCCCTTTCCAACTCCATCAGGTTCTGCTGAGTTGAGTAGCAGATAATGCAGTCTTTGGTGGTGAGCCCGTTGTCATGAAGGAGAAAGTGCTCCCCACTTGGGAGCTGCTTAAGATTGTGGGTGAGCATGGGATCCAAGAGGATTTCTGAGGCCTTGGGGGAAAGGATTGACAGCTATTTGTTTATTGCTTATAAACTTAACCAGTTACTCCTGTGTGGGCATCAACTTGAGATAGTTAGGCTTCAGGTGCTAGAGGACCTTAATAGCCAGATCAGAAGTGCGGAGGTTGGCAGAGGTGGGAATGACCTGAACAAGGTAACATTTAAGCATCCTTGTAATTAAGCAATTAGGGGGCTCACAGGTGTGTTCCCCCTTCTAAGCTGTGACCTGTTCCCAGCCCTTGATGTTCAGGCGTCCCCCGCAAGTCTTATACTCACAGACAAAGTGCTTGCTCTTGGTAGCGCGCTTTTGATTATTACAGTTGAAGATGTAATTATTGGTGACATGGTCAGGGCTGCCCTTTACGGACATGATAGGGAAGTAATAGGGAAAGCGCTTGGGAACTTTGAACTCTCTGTCCACATTAAAGATGTTGTGAATGGCCAGTGGATCTCAAGCCACATGACCAGAAGCTTTGAACTTCTTGGAGTATTCCTCAGGATCATCTTGGGGGTCAGATGATGGAGGAGAAGAAGAGCCATAAGGGGGGAGGGAAATGGTTTTTGAGGCCTGCTTGGATGCCTAATTTTTCTTGCCAGACTAAGAGGTAGGCTCCTTGTCAGCCTTTCCTTGCTTGGTGTGACAATTTTTTCTGGCTCAGAGTCAGCCTCTGACTTGTAAAATGAGTGATTGATGAAGGGGTCATCACTTTTATTTGGGGACTTGCAGGGGGGAGTTGAAGGTGAAGGGGAAGATGAGGGTGGAGGGGGAGGAGAGGAAGTGGGAGTGAGAGACTTTACCTTTTCAGGTTTCTTGACAAGCTTGGGGTACTTGTAGGGTCCTTGGAGCCTGTTGTGTTCTGAGGCGCGGCACAGACACACAACGGGGAATCTAACTTTAGGATTGGATTCATACTAAGTCTTGGTTAGATGACAGGGAAGGCTATGCAATTGCCTTGTAGCCCTGGAAGAATAATCTCTACTAGTTGTGGCTAGAGAGAGGCGCGGAAGTACTGGAAGACACAAAGACAGAAATGTGAATATAACTTAATTTTATTGGTGAATTAGGAAAATGAATATATAGTGGTTGTTGATACCACAAAACACTACCAGGACGGTAGGATCACTTGTCACAAGCATGAGTGGGGCAAGTGAGATGCGCAGAGTCAAGAAACTGAACAATTTTATTTCCTGATTTAGTCATCAACTCATTTAAAGAGGCAAAAGCAAAAGCAAGAGATTTGTCTTCAAAATGGCCCACTGAAGGCAAAATTGACACATGGTGAATAGCAGTATTCACAACAGAGCCCTTTGAGTCTTGGCACTTGGTAGGCTTGTTATTCTTGTTTGATCTTGGCTAAAGAAAATTTTAGTTTTATAAATAAAATAATTGAGAAGATATAACAATCACAAAGAGGTAAAGAAAAACAAAACATAGGTAAAAGTATGTAAACAAAGACTTATTTATCAAGAAAAAACATAACAAAGTAAAAAGAAGCAAAATATAAACTCAAAGTATAGATCTAAAGTGGTAAACATAGAAAATAAGTGATTTTATGATGAAGCATCAAAAATGTTAGGTTCAGCATAACATATTAGTGGCAAATTAATGAGAAAGTATAATTAAAAATCAAAAAATATATATAAAAAGTATATGAGGAGTAGCAGGGAGAGTAGTGGATTATAATTGCAAAAATTTTATTATAGGGAATTCTTATTGGGGGTTAAATATTTAAAACATAGTAAAGTGTCAAGTTTGGCACTGTCAATCAGCTTAAAAGAACTGAATTCTCACTGTTGAGTTTCACAGAGTTGAGCAGAAAAATCAAAATTACTGTGTTTTTTACTTTTAAAACTTGCTTAATTTAAAAAAGGGATTGAAATTTAACTCAAAAGCAAGGCAGTTTCATATGTTCAAAAATTAAAAAATACAACATAAGTTAAAAAAGTAAAGGAGTGGGAAGGTGTTTATTAGTGATAATAATATGCTGGGAGTAGCTGGGAGTGTTTTATTTATCATAGTGTTAGTTAAACATTAAGAAGCTCTCTGCACTAGTCCCCTAGTTGAAGTGTCAAGTTGGTGGGTGCTGAGTGGCACCTATAGTGCATCACTTATTAATTTAGCCTTAATTCTGAGCCTTTGATTAATTAAATACTGTAGATTCATAACCTAAAGGTAAAAATGTGGGATTGTCAAATTATTTTGCGTGAACTCACCAACTTACTGGAATATTTTTCATCCTTTTATATAAAAAAATTAAGTTTTTATGGGATGAAAATTACTCCATTAAGTTGGTGAATTCACACAAAAGAATTTGACAATCCTGCATTTTTACCTTCAGGTTCTGAATTTACAGTACAAAACTGATTGTGTGACAAGTGGATAGTGTCAAATGGAGGGAGAGTTGAGTTTTCATTTTTTTATAAATTACATATGAAATCTATTAATAAATCAGGCTTAATTAATGTGGCTCCACTTGATCTACCAACCCCAAAAAACATAAAGTAAAACAAGTGGGGTAGTTGATTTTAATTTAGACCACTAGATCCAGCATAGTGGTGCTTAGGAGCTTAATCAACAACTATGGACACTAATAATAAAAATATAATATTAAATAATAAAATTTATATAAGTGTATATGTGTTTTATTAATAAAATTAGGATTTGGCTTGAAAAGTGTCAAGCTGACCACTTTTTATTTTAGAGTGTTGAACAAAAGTGATTTTATATTTCATTAGTAAATTTACTTATAAAGTGCCCCTTAAATTGGTCTTTGAGCTAATCAATTTATTAAACAGAGTCAAATTCAAGTAAATTTAATATCAGGGTTTGGTTTCAAGCCCCTAAATCACTAGTAAAATTAGCTTAAAATTGGTTATGCCAAAAATACTATTAGATTTGTATATGCAGCAGTCAACTCCCTGGTACTCAACTTCACCACAATTGCCTCCAGATCCACTATCCCCTCATCCAGAATACCCTGCCCCTTAAACTTCTGGACTTCCAGACCAGCCTCTAAGCTCCCAGCCCCAGATGAAAGCCACCAGCGGGCCCAAAAGTCAGCGGCAGTATCAGGAATAAGAGACAGCTGTCCAGGAAGCAAGCTGGGAAGAGCCAGTTGGATCCAGAGGCTCTTCTCTGACTGAAACCAATGCAGGGGTCAATCCCAATCACCCTGATTGGCCACAGCAGCTGCATGGGGCATAAAGCTGGATAAAGCTGGATAAAGCCAGGGGCTAATAAAGTAATGGTTGCTCTGAACACAGGAATAGAGGCTGGGATGGCTTGCAGGGTAAACCAAGAGGGTATTAAAGCAAAAGATAGTATAAAATGTGAAGATTGGCATGAATACAGATCAAGGCAAGGAACTTATCTTTTGACTGGAGGACTATCCCACCCCTGGCTAGCTCCTGTAAGGGAGGGGGCATAGCCTGTCTAGGAGGATGCCCCAGGGGGCAGGGAGAGGAACCTGTGACAGGGGCATTGAGCCTGTGCTGCTGCATCTCAGGGGTACTTCTGGTTGACCCCACCTGCATCTTGAGCCAGATATGGTAGCCTAAATCCATGCCAGAAGCCCCAATCATGGCCTCTGAAAAGTTCATGTACACTGAATTCATCAGAAGAACAAAGTTCATCATACTAATGATGTATACCCAGCTGTAACTTGGCCGTGTGAACTGGATCCCAGAGTTGATGGTGCATGTCTCAGGGTATTTGGTATGCCCTATCAGCCCTTGTTCACAGCTGAAGATCTAACTGTGCCAGCTGGATATTCCATAACTGATGGCAGTACTGCATTTAAGGAGGAGGCGTTTCTCACAGATGACATTTTGTTGTTGATAATAAATAAGAGTTCATACCAGGGATTGACCTATGAGCTCTACTGTAAATCCAGAACCTGAACGTAAAAATGCAGGATTGTCAAATCCTTGGTCCAAATTTTGAATCACTTTTGCAGGATGGCCTTTTTTAATTAAATTGATTTTTTGTATTTTTATTTGAATTTTTAAAAATGTGGGAACTCATAGACACTTTGCAAAGTTTAAGTCAAACTGCATATTTCTAATAGATGAAATGAATCAACTGGAATCAGATCTGAAGAGTTCAAATCCATCAACCATTTTCATTAAGTTTACTATGTTTTTTGAAATTGCGGTATTGTCAAATCCAAGAACCAAATTTTAAATCACTTTTGAATGCCACTAGTAAATGCAGATATTAATTGCAGGAAATGGAATCCAAATTTAATGTACAGTAAGAAACTAGGAAAAATCAGTCCAAATCAAGAAGCTTCACTCTGGATAAAATCAAATGGAAAATACAATCTCAACAACCATGTTTAGACATGAAATTAATTGAAATGTAAAATCATCTAAGCTGAAAATGATGCAATATTCTGCACTCCAAATCTATAATATAGCAACCACACAACCATATAATGATATATGAGCTACCCTCCTGATGACGCAGAAGTTTTTTAAAAGTTTTTTGGCCCCCAGCGTAGCCAGGGGCCAAACAAACTTCTTTTCAAGGAAGAAAGAGAGGGGAAAAGAAAAAACTTCAAAGTGAAACATCACTGTATTACTACATTATGTGTTAATGGATTGCTATTAAGGATACTTGATTACAGTAGATTTTAGAAAACACTAATAATAAAATAGAATTATATATTACAATCTATCTTATCATGTTGTCTTTTCCTTAATGTGTTGATAGTTCATTTGCTGTTTATAATATGCTTGTGTTTAATTGGATAGTTTCACCTCTAGTTGCCTTGGCAATAGGAAATCAAGTTGCCTCTGCAACCACAGCTGGTCTTGGGGAGGCAACTTGATTTCTTATTACCAAGGCAACTGGAGGTGAAACTATCTAATTAAACACAAGCACATGATAAACATAAAATGTACTATCAACACATCAAGGAAAAGACAACATTATAAGATAGATTGTAATTTATAATTCTATTTTATTATTAGATTTTTTCAAAATCTACTGTAATCAAGCATCTAAATTTTAACAGTCCTAAAATGGAATAGGGTTATTTTTGAGAATGCCTATGATTCCTAAAAGAATTAGCAAAAATTTACTCTAGATCTTTTAGCATCCTTTTTGAGACACCCATAAATTATATTTATTTCAAATTCACCTTATTTTTTATTTGAAATTTGAAATTTGGTTCTTGGAGTTGACAATCTCATAATTTCAGATTTTTTAATTTTTACATGATGTCTATGATTTGTTTGACATACAGGAAATTTCAAATTGTACATTAGAATCCTGTATATCTGATTCATGTATCCCACATTTGTTTTCTGTGTTTTGTCTTTTGTTAGTTGAGTTATCTGCTCAAGAGATTTGAAATTTACCAATTTAAATAAATCAAAAAGGCAAATTAAATGGTTGATTTTATTAAACATTTTAATTTTCACTCAGCTGAGTTGCCTGCAAAAGTGATTTGAAATTTGGACCAAGGATTTGAAAATCCTGCATTTTTATTTAGGTTCTGAATTTACAGTATCATCAATTTAGCACCAATACTGTGGTGGGTGTTACCCAGTTGCCCAGGGGTCTTGCCCCCTGCATCTTCCTGCTGCACCACCTCACACTTGGTATCCTGACAGAATCCTTAACAGAGGCAAGTTTGGAGTCATTAGGAGTGAGAAGGGTGTTGTTGATTCCCTCAGTGGAGGGTTAACCCTTGGTGCTGATGGTAATGTGAAAAGAACATATGTGTATAAGCTGGTATAGAGGATCAAGAGTCCCAGCATAGTTGTTCTCTACAGTCAGGGCCTTGAACTTTTAGAAGCATATGTGGTGATCCTTGATGGGCAGCTAAGGCAGTTACATCCATAACAGTACTGGTGGATTGGCTTCTCCCTGTAATTGCATGAGAAGCTATAGCCTTTGTAGACAACCCCAGCACCCCCTCTTTTAGACATGATAGGGTAGCCTTCTTAAAACTGAGTGGGTACTGTAAAGGCACCATGCCTATTGCATATGTTATTTATGGTGTGAATTCCCCATAGTTCCATGTAAGCCCTAACAGGAGTACCTGGCTCAGCCTGTTGCTCCTCCTCCTCCTTCTCTGGGGTAGAATCAGGGTGGCAGGTGAAGTCAAACAGCTTCTTCTGGGGATCTGATGAAGAGTAGACAAATGAAGATTGGGGAGGGATGGGATTGTTTGCCTCAGGCTCAGGCTCAGGTGAGGATGTGGGAGTCTTGAGGGGTTGACTTAGCAGGCTGATTCTTTGGGGTTATCTTGGCATTTTTGCCTTGGATGGGTTGAATTTGCCCTTGGAGTCTGGGGAGATATTAAGTATAGCTTTGGGGTCAGATTTAAGAGGTATCTAATTATAGATTAGTATAAAAATGACTAATTTGGGTTGATTTTTAAAGACAAACATGAGGATTTTGTTAATATAAAATTATAGAATATGTTTACATATACTTTTAGAAAATAATATAAAATATATAACACAGTAGTTTTAAAAGGTATAGTGCCAAAAAACTCATCTGTAAGAAAAATCAACAAATCTCAGAACAAAATTAAGCTGGACCCAAATCTATTGTCAATCAATATAAATTCATTTTCAATTTTTTTGCACCTGAGTTGATTTTGCTTAGCGCCATAGATTTTAAAACTACTGTATCAAAATTTATAGTTTTTATTTATCAATATTTTTCTTATGGTTCAAGTATGTAAAAGTTTGAGTTTGAAATGTAAACTTTCAATCAAAATGGTGTATTTGAGATGCTTTGTTGAGATGCTATAGACAAAAACATAAGGAATTCATATATATATTATTTAAAACTAATATTTTCACACTTTAGCTACTAAAACTGTGCCAAAGAGTAAATCATGAATATCTTAAAAATAGCTTAAACAACTAGGGTTAAAAAGTACCCAGCTGTTTATAAGAGATCAAAAAGTGCATACATGTAAGTTTCAATAGGCTTTTTTTACGTTTTTTACTATAGTGATTTTTAATGTAAAATTATAATTTTAAAAAGTGGGAAGCAAGAATTAAGATAGGGGAAGGGATATATTGTAATATGGCAACATAGATGATTTATCTTTATTTTCTCCTATCTATTGTGTGCATCAAAAATAATAGGGTGATATGAAAACTAGTGGAATTCAAAGTGACATAAATAAAAATGGTATAATCAACACTGTTTATATTAAAAACACCACAGTAGTTTTAAAACCTATGGCAACAACCAAAAACACCTCAGATTTAAACAAAATGATTTTAGATTTAAACAAAATTCAAGCTGCGCAAGATTCAGGATTCAAATAATTTAAATATTTTTGGTTAACAAAGGAACTGTCAAACAATAACAAAATTTCACTAGAACATTATACAAAATTATATCAAACATCAATGTAATAGTTCAAACCACAAACAAAATGAACTGATACAGCAAGTGACATGGATGGATGCTGTTCTGGAGTATATTATAATCTAATCAGGATTCATATGAGGCACCAACAGAAGGAATTAAATGAAACAAAATTTGAGCAATCTAGAAGCAAGATTCCACAAGCACAAAACAAAATGAAGTCACACAAGATGTGTAGTATGAACAGCCTAAAATAGAAAATAATAGTTTAATAGCCAATCAACAGCTATTCAATTTAGGAACAGAGGCATTTTATTCATTTTCATGGCTCCTGATTTTTGTGAAATGGGTTTGAGAACTTTCCAAATCTGGACTCAAGAGTATAGTAAAAATAAATCATAAAATTTTAAGCTTCTACTTTTAGTGATTTTATCCTAGATTTTTTTACAATGGTTTTCAACAACAACAACATTTTTGACGGCACCAGCAAACAAGCCAGCAGCAGCCAAGCCAGCTTCAATGGAGGTGACACTCAGAACATGGAGGCACTCATTTACACCCAAGCCTTTGATGCAGGTAACAAGGAAGCTGACCTGTACTTGACCCCAACCCTTATGGCCTTGATTTGTTTGATAGTCACTTGGCGTCTAGCTCTGCCCCTGCTCTCTTACCCACCCCTGCGCAAGCTGCCAACCAACATGTCAATCAGAATGGCAGCCCTGATTTGGAACAACTTCCTGCCACCAGCCAACCTTCCCCCCTCAGCCAATCAGGATTCAGCTCCTGTGGCCCAGCGCCCCAAACACAGAATAATCACTGCCTGCCAGGATTTCTGGATATTGACTAATTAACAGATCCAACAAAATACCACAGGCCAGCAGTTAATTACTCTTAGGAATGATTTCAACAAAATAATGCAGGCAACAGTTTTGTGGAATCAATGAATAAATAATATTCTGACATTAACAAAATCCCTATTCCTAATTAATGAGCAAAACATGCAATTACTGCTCATTAATCAGTTCCCTTCATCAAGCAGCTCAATATGCACTTCATAATAATTACTATTCTAAAATTTAATTGTATCCTAGAACAAGAGGGCCGTCAGAAGAACTGTCATCTGCATTATGTCTAGAAGAGTCCAGCATGGACTGGGCTGTCAGGCCAAACACTCTAAGATAAAAGGCCCTGAGCCTATTGTATTAGAGCAGCTCTGATTAGTGTAACAATCATCTTGTGAACTAGTAGCCAATCACTAGCTATCTAGCCCTGGAAGTGGCCCAGGTAGACAGAAATGATACAAATCTGTGGAAGATGTCAAGAAAGATTTCATCAAGACCCCCAACAAGGATAGGCCTCCTGCGTGTTGTCCTGATGCTACTTCAGTCTCTTCTATGGTAGTGAGCTAACTCAGATAAAATGTGGGCAGGCAGACCACCTTAAAGCCAGTCCATTAGCATAAAAGACTGATGATTTTGTATTGACTTGATGATTGATCCAAGTCTTAATTCTTTAATGAAATCCTATTTTAAGCTTTAAGTGGAGAGCAAAAGATGATAATGTTGTCTTACAGTATAATTATCTATAGTAAAATATAGAGACAACTATGAACCTATATCAAGAGTTGGAAGAACTGTCCCAAATCCTCTGGGCCTTGGGCCTTGTCAGACTTGCTACCTTTGATGAAAACAAAACATTCTGGGCCAAAGGTTCCGCCAAAGTCACAGGTTCTCTGTACTTTCCTAATGTTATAAGACTTAGGATATCATCTTGCAGATGATAGAATACCACACTTTGCAGATTTTCTGACACTGCCCAAATTCTTCAGGAAATTGTGGCACTGAACCTGCAGGGTCTGTCCTGGGACCAGATTGCCACCCAGTTGCAATTTACCCAAGCCACAATAATATGGGAATTCAACAACCTGATGAATAAGGGAAACCTGGTCAGGACAGCCAAGAAGCCCAAGAAGGCCCCAGAGTCCCAGATCAGCAAGGCCTACCCAATTATGCTTGATATCCCTCAGCAGGACCCAAAGCTTCCCCTAACCTAGGTCCAGAAACAGCTTGCACATCATGACATATGGGTTTCCAAGCACATGGTACAGCTCTGGATGTATAGAAAAGTGGCTTCAATCAGGGTGTTGACCAATTTTGGCAGCAACTAATGGGATAGCAGCAAGGATTCCCCATATGATCATGCCATTGAGCCCACCCTAGTCCAATGCCTAAAAATTCTATCCAATTACATCATGACAATCTCCTACTACAAGTTATCAAAAGCTTTTGATTATTTTGGTGAGCAAGAAAAAGCTGCCACCAAGAATAAAAGGAAGAAGGTCAAGAGGGGGACTTACATTGGAGCATTTCTGGCTGTTTTGGCCAAGGGTTTTGTCTACTATTGGAAAAACCCTAATTTCACCAATGGATATGAGTACAGCCATATCCTCAGTGAATTGCTTGACACCTGGGGTAGCTCAAATTCCACCTAACAGGTTTTCTTGAGCCACCAGATGGAGGGTAGCTCCACTGCCCTTGAGGCCATCCAAGGATGCAGGCACCAGGCCTCTGTGTACCCAGCTGTTCATGCTGACATCCATCTGGCTGATGTTGTGTTCTTTTGTATTGAAGATATAGTCTGGGGGTGCCACCCACAGGCTTTCAACAATCTCAATCTTGGGGTCCCTGACCATGATTCTCTCTTTGGTTGCCAAATGGTGGCTGAATTTTTTGCGCAGATGGTTTTCCATGTGAATATGGGCAACCAATCACAGAAAGACAAGCACCTCCCACTCTATGCCACATTAACCTACCAGCCCATCCAGCCAATGACTGATGAGAAGTACAATGAGCGGTATATGACAGCTATCACGCACAATCCTCCTGCCTTCACCCCCGCCACCAACACCCCCCGCCTGCAAACCCAACCCATCTAATCCCAGACCCCCCAGGCCAGCACTGCCTCTACGTCCTCCTTCCCACGCCATTCTGCCTACTAGGCATCACTCTTCCCTGCCCCAATAAACCCCTGTTGCCAAACATTTTGTACTTATATTATTTTTATCTTGAATTTCAATTTTTCATTTTCTCTTTGTTTACAGTTGGTTTTATTCTTTATTTTCAGCTTATTTCTATAAAATCATATGTTTACTATGCCATGTATTTAGATCTGGAACACAGTTATGTTTAGCACTTAAGCACAGCGCCTTGTGAAAATATTAATAACAATTTGGTGATCAGCTAATTTGAATTATAAAATTATAGGTTTATGTTGTTTAGATAAAGTTGTTGCTGATCCAAATTCAAAATCTTAATGATAAACTTTAGGCCAATCAGGAGCCAAGTGAGAAAGTGATTGTTGTGACTTAAAGGGTCACTCAATAATTCTTTGATGTATGTGCGCTAATTAATATGATTGGCTGGTTGTTTTGCCATTGTGCGCCATTGCCGCTGTTACAAGTTGTTGGTGGACTAGTGCTAGCCCAGCAGCCAATTGGGCACTAGTCTACCAACAACTTGCCATAGCAGCAATGGAGCACAATGACAAAACAACCAGCCAATCATATTAATTAGCGCACATACATCAAAGAATTATTGAGTGACCCTTTAAGTCACAACAATCACTTTCTCACTTGGCTCCTGATTGGCCTAAAGTTTATCATAAGGTTTTGAATTTGGATCAGTACCAACTTTATCTAAACACAATTAACCTATAATTTTCTAATTCAAATGTAGCCGATCACCAAATTTTTATTAATATTTTCACAAGGGGCTGTGTAAAGGGCTAAAAATAATATGGCAATTATGAAAGAAATTCCACCACAAAGCAAACAATACATACTGAGATAAGCATAAAATATATACATAATGGGGAAAAAGATGGAATAATTTAGTAAATGGGAAAACAAACAGGGATAAACAGAGAGGCAATAATATCAGAAAAACACAGTTTATTGGGGTGAAAGCTATAAAAAAATGCAAATGATAGTGAAAAATCAATGAGAGAATTGGAGAAGCTTTTGAAGGATCTCAACTTAGAAATTGCCAAAATCAAAGACATTGACTGCAAGGTTAAGGCAAAAGTGAAGGCCGCCGCCCTTACAGGGGACAAGATTGACAAGGTGTTTGCAAAGACCCTAATGACCAAAATGCTCAACACATAAGAGAAAACAATTAAGCGCCTTTTAAATATCCATAAGAATGTTGTGGAAAGCCTTTAATTCAAGTCCTTTGCCCTCTCCATACTGTTTGTCTGGGGTGATGACCCCCAAGATGTATGCACATCTCAAGCCTGCAGAGCAGGCTAGAGCAGAGGATACCAAATTGCTTTCCCAGCTGCTTGGTCTAAGAATGGCCGAGCCTGTCAAAGCCACCAGCAAGGAGGAAGCCCAAGAAGGTAATCTAAAAACAAAAAATAAATAAATATTCCTAAATTATTACCTGTTTTTTTAGAAAAGGTTGATGGCAAAATATGCCAGGTCCTAGTCCCCTTTGTCCCTGCCACCTTTTACGCCAATTATGCCAATCATGTGGTCAAGCAGCTGTTTCTGTCCCCCCTGTTGTACAGGAGCTCAAAGACAGGATCCACAGAACCTTTCTGATGACAAGGGAGGCATTAGCTGGGCTGATACATAGCAAGGGGGCATCCAAGTGGGCAGTTACTGCCTGCAAGGATGCCCAATTAGTCTGCCTTGACCCAGTGATTCTCAAGAGAGTTTACGGTGTAAACTACATTGAGCTTGTTTGGGACGCCCTGGCAACGCTCCCATTCAAGAATGTACCGGAGATGGGCCAGGCCCATGCGGCTGCTTGCTTCTGCTTCCTGGTGGAGCATACACTCTCTTACCTGATGGAGAACTTTGGGTGTGCGGGGTCAAAATTGGCTCTTGAAGACACAACAGCTGTAAAGAAGACAAAAATCCACCTGGCGGACTTTGGGCTGGCCTGGAGCGCTGATGAGATGAGACTCCTGCTGCCATGGAGCTGACCTTTGCTAAAACAAAACATGAGAAGAAAATCAGCGCAGTATACAACAAACTCTTCAAGTTTACTGAAGCCTTTGCTGAGAAAAGGCTTTATCTGGTGTTTTACCTGGGATATCTTTCTCTTCTTTGAGATGGGCGCCAGTGTAGAGGACCTGGGCAGGGTCTTTCTAAGGATTGATGAGGCCAGGCTCTCCCTGGATGGGAAGAAGCTCCCTCAAGGATATGACTCAGTGGACCACGTAATCCAGGACACCTTGATCCTAGCAGGGATTTACGGGACTGCAGCCCTGGCAAAAAAGCTGCTCCTGAACTCCCACCTCACAATCCTTCCTTTTACAAGCTTCCAGAAGTATTTTAACCAGAGTGTATACACTGTCTACAGTGTGGCGGTGGAGGTTGTGCACCACCTTCATTGCCGGGTGGGTACATACCATAGAACTCACTACATGCGCCCTTAATAAATTCTCTCTTCTAATAAATTTCACTACAATTTTTCTATTTTTATTATAATTAATTTTTAAGAAATTTTTAATTCCAGTGAGCTATTACAAAAAAACAAATCTTAAAGCAGGTCTTTATACAGGAATAATAATATTTATTAATAAAAATCACATATACCTTGATACCTTTACCTTTTTACTTTCTTAATTAACTTTATATATTTATGGACCAGTAGTGACATGGACTTATGTTTATAATACTTTAATATTAAGCGTTTTGGAATGCCACCATGGAATACAAAAAAATTACAATACAAAATTAAGCATCTGCATCAGTGGTGCTGTTCTATGTGATTTCTGGCTTAGAAGCTTCTAAATGTAATATGATAATACATAAATCTAAAATATTAAATTAGATAACATTAAAAATAGTCAGAAACACTAAGAGTTTAATTAATTAGCTGCTTGGAGAGGCACTTGGGGATGAAAAAATCAGCATGACCATAGAATTTGGCTGCTGTCTCAGCTGGGAGGGTGTGGATTCCGTCCTGGAGCAAAACAAACAGGTATTTGGTCCCAGTTGGGGTCCCTCAATTGATGACTTTCTTGAGCCACCCAAAGACCTCCTTGATGGCATTTAGGAATAGGCAGGGAAGAAGAGAAGGCACAAATTTGCTGTGGCCAATTGCCGGGAGCCCACTGCAATGCTACTGTCAATCATTGGAAATTCCTCAAGAATATTGGCCACCTTGTGGAGACCAACATTGTCCAGCACAATAATGTTGATGAAGCCCAGGCTTGTGCACCTCAGGTGCTCCTGGACCAATTGGAGAAAAGATAAGAAGGTCCTGCTATTGTGATGACCTAATATCATTTGATACAGCTCAATCCCCTTTGGACTGAGGAGAGCCACCATTGAATATGCTGTGGTGCGGACTTCAGCACACCAAGCCATCCTGTCATTGGAGCCTTCAAGGACATAGCCATATGCATTGCGCACAGACAAGGAAAATGCCAATTTGTCAATATAGTAAAATTTGACCGTCCCCTTGGCTTTGAGGGCAGTGTACGCCTCTGCGTAGTTTTTCCAGGTCTCAATGTTGGTTAGGCTATTCTGATTGTACAGAGATAGCCCAAGCTTTTTCCAGGAAAAGCGCATCTTCTTCAGCAAATGATAGTAAAAGGAAATGGAAGCCTCAACCCCAAAAGTGGACTTGTCCATTGCCTGTATATTTGCCAGTTCAAGATGGCAGTCCCGGGTGATCCACTGGTGGATTGCCCATTTGTGCTCCTTGGTGAGCACAGTGGAAACACGCAAGGATTTTTCTGCGGCAAGAACCCAGCCAGTATCAATGAACTTGTTGAAGGTCTTGCTAGTGTACTTGAGATCCACCCCAACAAGGGCCGCGGCTGCCTTGTAATTGCCCAATTCATGCATTAGCTTAAGCAGGATGATGCGCTTAATGTCAGGAATGCGCTTATGAGCGGGCTTTTTAGCGGTGGGGATGACTCGTTGGCATTGGGCACAACACAGGGCATGGGCACCTTGGTGTAAAATGCAGCAAAATTTTTGAGCACCAACTGTCCCTTGTAAGTTCTGAAGAACTCAGGCTCCTTGTCCTCTTCCTGATTGTCATCACTGATGTAGGGCTTGTAGCTAGTATCAAGTACAGGCTTCACCTTCTCCAGCATGGCTGACAGGACTGACTCTTGCCGGTACACAATGTCAAACACATAGGAAGTAAGTTATACCTCCTTGTTTCTAACTTTCTTTGTAGTGATGATCTTGGTGGGCTTCTGGGTCAGCTTTGGGACCCAAGGGTTGATGCTCTGCACCCTTGCAGCTTGTGCTCCTTGAACTGGTTGTGTCAGTGCAGCCTCATTATTGCTCTCTCCTCTGTCTCCTTCCTGAGTAGTCACTTGTGTTGCTCTGACTCCATTCTTTGACCTGCGGGGGCAACTGCAACCTCAGAGCACAACAGGTGTATTGGTACTCTGTTGTTGTGTTTTTTCCATTTGAGAATTTAATAAAGTATTAAATAAATTTCAATTAAGTTACTCCCTATTTTTAATTTTTGATTTTATCTGAATATGGATATTTAATTAAGGTTTTTCCCCACCCAATATCCCAATTATAGATTTTTTATTTCTTAACTAGTTTTTTTGGTTTACAACACCCATTTTAGAACACCCAAAATATTTTCCACCCTTTTCCCCATATTTTACTTCCAAATTTAAACACCCATCACAATGCTTTTAAAATTTTTGTTTCAGATTGTGTGTCTTATTTTAGATACCTTGGTATCATTCTTGATTACAGTATATTGCACACAAAAATTGAGTGATTTTGTTTACATATTGAGCTGCTATTGTGTTTGTTTTTGGTTTGAGTTTTGAATCACCACATTTGGGTGTATTTTGTCACCAATTTACATAGTAAAAATGTGTACACCAAAGGTCATCTCACACCATTTTGTTTGTTAATCCTTGAATTTAGTTTTGTATTTCAAGTAGTTTTGTTTGGCTTGTGAGCAATTTGTTGCTGTGTCAACTCATTTTGTCCATTAACACCAAAAATCCCTGTTAACAGAGTGTATATTTTAACCTGATAGTTGGAATTTGATTAAATCAGAAATGATTTTTTAAATCTGATATATCTTTGGTTGTCACCATAGCTTTTAAAACTACTTTAAAAAATATTTTATTAAGAAACCCCCTTCACCATATCCCAGTATAGATAAGTTATAAATTACATACAACAAAAGTGTTTTTTTACACAGCAATGATAGTCAATAGTAGGAATAGCTTGGTGTTGTTTAAGGTTATTCCTATTTAAATGTCTTGGATTAATACTATAGGAACATCTTCTGGCATATAAGATAGGCTTTGATTTAGTGTGAGAATAGGCTTATTTTAATTTGAGATAAAAGGCGTAAATAAGGTAGGACACTCCATTTCAAAAACAGCGTCTCAAAAAACACTATTTCAAAATATGCCATCTAGATTTTTGCTATCTCAATTTTATAGTTAAAACACCATTTCAATTTGTGGCATTGTGACTAAGAAAAACAGGTTTTAAAATTTTAGATTTTTTAACTCCAAAAATAACCCAGGTAAATTATCAAAAATAAAATTAAAAAACATTTCTAGGCTTAAAAAGCTCAGAATCTCAAATCTGCAATAAACAAATTGGGTCAATTAGTAGCAACAAGGTTGTGTGTAGCCCAAAAGTTAAAATACTTCAAAAAACTATTTTCATCTATTATAACTACAAACTATATTTTATAACAAGCATAGAAAGTACCAAATACTAAAAAGTCAAAAAATAACAAAATTAAAAGAAAGAAGAGAGAAGATAAAAATGTGTTTATTGAAAAGAGGCTCAAACATTAGTTGAAAGAGCAACTGAGATAGCTTGGAGATGCTCAAGCTTTCTATCCTTAGAATAGTATGCAAGGACCACCTCACTGATTTCAGTATATTTCCTTACAGCCTTAGTCTGCAAGGTGGGTTGCCTTTGGACTTCATTTCAGTCTTGAAGTGCCAGGCAGAGATGGCTTGCTGGATTTTTAAATGCACCTTTATCTTGTTAAATTTGGGCTCCTGAACCCTGACCCTTGTAGCAAACTGGCTATGCCACCCTTCAAGGGAAGAGGTGGTCTTGATCAAACCATCTTTTACCTGCTTATAGCAGTTCCACTGGATTGAGTCACTGCCTTTTCTGATGTGGTGTGCTGCTTGAAAAATACCAACCCCTTGAATTTTAAAATGCTCAATGAACGGAGCAAAGGCTGCCTGGTTGGCAAGGATATAAGGATGGTGGAGAAGGGTGTCGTAAAAAAATTAGTCTCCTCCTTTCTCACAAGGGCAAGGGAAGCAAAGCAGTTGAGCACGTCCTTGGCTTCTTTAGTGCCTTCAGAGTTGACCAGCTCATGAATATCAGAGCACTTTTGGAGGCGGCAGCAGAGTGCCTGCCAGAAGTGTAAAAAGCATCCCTGGGGGGAGTTCTTGAAGACTCTAATGAAAGCATTTGCCTGAACATGCTTGAAATCCACTAACAGATATTTGTGGTATGAAAGGCTTTCTGGTTGCTTCCTGGTTGGGGTGGCTTCCTCTTCCTGGGACTGGGCCTTCTTCTTGCACCCTTTGGCTCCTCTTCAATGGATGGGAGGATCTCATCCAACTTGGCCTTTAAATTTTAAGAGCATAGACATAAGTTTCCTGCTTCTTATTTGGGAGGGAAAAGAAGACCAAGGGAAGAACCAGACTTCCAACCTGCCCATGGATGTTCAAAAGCTGGCTAAATAGCTTTGGGCAGGTGGAGAAAGTTCCATTTACAAGTCAGGTCTTGCATTTTAACAGGTTACGCAGATCCTGTGTGGTGACAAAGAAAATGATACACTCAGGGGCATGTTGGCTGTTTTTGTGGAGAAGAAATATCTCCTCATGTGTGATAGTTTTTGTTCCTCTGTAAGGATTGATTGCTCAATTGATGAAGAACTGACGCCTTTGGTGCTCAGAGCATATCTCTTACTAGTGAGATCTCTCTGTAATTTTGAGGTGCCACCAACAGTGGCAATTTGGATATCATTTAAATTGAAGAGGGCATCATTGACAATTCAGTGGCAGTTTGGTCTTTGGTTGCTGGGATGACCTGGCAAAGAAACCAGCGGATCAGTTGGCATAAGGGATCAACACGGCTTGGCACAGTTATGTCCAGTAGTCAGGGCCTTGAATCTTGTAAAAACCTAAGTGGTGAGCCTTGCTGGGCACCCAACATTATCACATTTATAGTAATTAGGCAGATTTGTTTCTTCTCATTATTACAGAGAAAGCTGTAGCCCTTGTAAACAAGGCTGGTACCCCCTTTCTTAGTCATTATGGGGTAGCTGTCTTGGTGTGTGATGGGCACAGCAAAGGTGCCATTTTGGTTGCAGATATTGTGGACAGTGTATAGATCCCAGAGCTCAATTTGCTCATCTGCAGGAGCAACAGGCTCAGGCTTCTGTTCCTCTTCCTCTTCAGGCTCTGAGGTGGGATCAGAGTGGCAATTGAAGTTATCCAACTTCTCTTGGGGGTCTGAAGGGGAGTAAACAAAAGGAGAGTGGGGAGGGGTTGGTCTTGTTTCCTCAGGTTCAGGGGAAGGTGTGGGTGTCTTGGGGGAGCTTTACTCTTAGCAGGCTGCTTTTTAGGGGTAGTTTTGGCCTTCTTGGCCTTGGGAGGAGTGGCCTTGGACTTGGAGGCCTTGGTGGCCTTGAACACAGCTTTGTTGATGGACTTGGGAGGCATCTAAAAGTAAATTAATATCAAAATATGGGAAATTTGGGGGTTGTTTTTAAAGAGAAAAATTAGAATGTTTCTATATTAAAAGTAGTATTTCTTTATACATAGAATTGTAGAAAAAGTATTGAAATATATCATATCAAAATTTCAATGTTTTTTTGTAAAAAATATTTTTTATCAGTAACACAAGTATGCAAAACTTTGAGTTTTTACTGAAACCTTGCAGTCAAAATGGCATTTTCAAAGTGACGTAATCAAGGTGCTGTAGCTCAAAAACATAGTATTCTCAACCATTTTTTATATTAAATTAACAAATTCCCAGTGGAGCTACCTCAACTGGGCCAAAGAGTAATACTTGAATTTCTCAAAAACTAGCTTATACAACTTGATTGAAAAGTACCCAGTTTTTTAGAGGAGATAAAAAGTATATATTTGAAAATTTTATCATGTGTTTTCTTACATTTTTATTAATATGGTTTTTAATGTCAATTTTTACTTTTGAAAAGTGGAAAGCAAGAATTGTGGTGGGGGAAGCAATATGGTGTAGCCTGGCGTCATATGTAATTTCCCCTTATTTTCCCATATTGATTGTGCGCATCAAATCAATTGGGTGATATGAAACTTGGTGGAATTTGAAGTGACATAAATCAAAATGGCGTAATCACCCCCTTCCATATGAAAATCACTATTAAAATATTTTATTAAGAGAATCCTTATCAATTTATCTATGTATAATAAAGTTATAAATTACATATAATAAAACTGGTTTTTTACCCAACAGTGACAATCACTAGAAGGACTATCATAGTGGTATCTTTTTAGGTTGTTCTTATTATAAGTGTCTTAGATTAATACTATAGGAACATCTTCTGGCACTATACAACAGGCTTTATCTTAGTTTGATTATAAGCTTATTTTAGTTAAAGATAAATAGTGTGATTCAAAATGACGTAAAGTCAATATGGCATAAACACGCCCCACACTAAGTGATTTCATATGCAAATAAAGTTAGCAAATAGAGATTTAATTAATCTGACTCAAAGTGACAGAATTGAAATAGCGTGAATTCTAGATGTCACATTATAAAATAAACAATAAAAAGTTAAAATTTACATATATCTTTATAATGTGGTATCTCAAATTTACGCTATCTTGATTCTGTCACTTCAAGTCAGATTAATTAAATCTTATTTTTCTAACTTTATTTGCATATGAAATCACTTAGTGTGGGGCATGTTTACGCCATATTGACTTTACGTCATTTTGAATCACACTATTTATCTTTAACTAAAATAAGCTTATAACCAAACTAAGATAAAGCCTGTTGTATAGTGCCAGAAGATGTTCCTATAGTATTAATCTAAGACACTTATAATAAGAACAACCTAAAAAATGCCACTATGATAGTCCTTCTAGTGATTGTCACTGCTGGGTAAAAAACCAGTTTTATTATATGTGATTTATAACTTTATTATACATAGATAAATTGATAAGGATTCTCTTAATAAAATATTTTAATAGTGATTTTCATATGGAAGGGGGTGATTACGCCATTTTGATTTATGTCACTTCAAATTCCACCAAGTTTCATATCACCCAATTGATTTGATGCGCACAATCAATATGGGAAAATAAGGGGAAATTACATATGACGCCAGGCTACACCATATTGCTTCCCCCACCACAATTCTTGCTTTCCACTTTTCAAAAGTACAAATTGACATTAAAAACCATATTAATAAAAATGTAAGAAAACACATGATAAAATTTTCAAATATATATTTTTTATCTCCTCTAAAAAACTGGGTACTCTTCAATCAAGTTGTATAAGCTAGTTTTTGAGAAATTCAAGTATTACTCTTTGGCCCAGTTGAGGTAACTCCACTGGTAATTTGTTGATTTAATATAAAAAAATGGTCAAAAACACTATGTTTTTGAGCTACAGCACCTTGATTACGTCACTTTGAAAACACCATTTTGACTGCAAGGTTTCAGTAAAAAATCAAAGTTTTGCATACTTGCGTTACTAATAAAAAAATATTTTTATAAAAAAACACTGAAATTTTGATATTATATACTTTAAAACTTTTTTTAAAATTCTACGTAAAAAGAAATACTACTTTTAATATAAAAACATTCTCATTTTTCTCTTTTAAAACAACCCCCAGATTGCTCATATTTTTATACTGATTCACTTTTAGATGCCTCCCAAGTCCATCAACAAAGCTGCGTCCAAGGCTTCCAAGTCCAAGATCACTCCTCCCAAGGCCAAGAAGGCTAAAAATACACCTAAAAAGCAGCCTGCTAAGAGTAAAGCTCCCTCAAGACACCCACACCTTCCCCTGAACCAGAGGGAAACAGCCCTACCCCTCCCCACTCTCCTTTTGTTTAGTCTCTTTCAGACCCCCAAGAGAAGTTGTTCAACTTCAATTGCCACTCTGATCCCACCTCAGAGCCTGAAGAGGAACAGAAGCCTGAGCCTGTTGCTCCTGCAGATGAGCAAATTGAGCTCTGGGATTTATACATCATGCATAAGATCTGTAATTAAAATGATGCCTTTGCTATGCCCATCACATACCCTGTCAGCTACCCAACTATGACTAAGAAAGAGGGTGCTGGTTTTGATTACAAGGGCTACAACTTCAGCTGTAATGATGAAAAAACCCAAGCCTCCAACATCACTATAAATGTGATAATGTTGGGTGCCCAGCAAGGCTCACCACTTATGTTTTTAAAAGATTCAAGGCCCTGACTACTGGACATGACTGCGCCAAGCTGTTTGATCCCTTATACCAACTAATCTGCTGTTTTAATTGCCAGATCATCCAAGCAACAAAAGACCAAACTACCACTGAGTTTTCAATGATGCCCTCCTCAATTTAAATGATATCCAACTTGCTACTGTTGGTGACACCTCAAAATTACAGAGATATTGTACTGATCAGAGATATGCTCTGAGCACTGAAGGCGTCAGCGCTTCATCAATTGAGCAATTGATCCTTACAGAGGAACAAAAACTATCTCTTATGAGGAGTATTTCTTCTCCATGACAACAGCCAACATGCCCCTAAGCGTATCATTTGCTTTGCCACCACACAGAATCTGTGCAACCTGTTAAAATGCAAGACCTGACTTGCAAATATAACTTTTTCCACCTGCCCAAAGCTATTTAACCAGCTTTGGAACATACATGGGCAGGTTGGAAGTCTGGTTCTTCCCTTGGTCTTCTACTTCCTTCCCAACAAGAAGCAGGAAACTTATGTCTGTGCTCTTACAATTTTAAAGGCCAAGTTGGATAAGATCCTCCCAACCATTGAAGAGGAGCCAAAGGAAGCCAGAGGGTGCAAGAAGAAGGCCCAGTCCCAGTAAGAGGAAGCCATCCCAACCAGGAAGCAGCCAGAAAGCATTTCATACCATGAATATCTGGCAGTGGATTTTGAACAGGCTCAGGCAAATGCCTTCATAAGAGTTGCAACCGTACTACAGTCACATTGGGCTGTGGTTTCATCAAGAGGTTGAATTGTGATGAATTTCATAGGTTGAAATTCAAAACAATAGGATTGGCCTTGGAGAGACTTTCCAGCATATTAATGGATTACCCAGGAGTCAATTAGGCTGTACTAATTGAGGGCCGTAATGAATAATCTGAACAATTCAGATTATGAGCCTAGGTGTCTCAAACCGTCTAATTAACCATGGAGGTTAATTGATACCCAGGAATCAATTAGGCTGTACTAATTGAGAGCCGTAATGAATAATCTGAATGGTTCAGATTATGAGGTTAGGTGTCTCAAATGTAATTTATTAACTGGGAAGGTTAATTAATTGATACCCTGGAATATGATTGATGGAGATTTAATCATAGGGCCAAAATGGACTTGACTGTGTCAAGTAAAGACTAGGTGTCTTAAACGGATTAATTAACTGGGAAGCTTAATTTATTGATACCCTGGAATATGATTGATGGGGATTTAATTATATTGTTTAATTGCCTTGACTGTGTCAAGAAGTTTGGTTAAGGTTAGCCAAAAGTAAACCCCCAAATTGTGGTTTAAAAGCTCTGTGTTGGCAAATTCATTGGGTTAAAAGCGCTGCCGCGCCGCCTAATGGATTTGCAAAGCGCTGAGGCGCTGCTATCATTTTTTTCAGGCGCTGGGGCGCCGCCTGGGGAAATTGCTGGGCGCCGTGGTGGCGCCTGGTTTGAGTTTCAAAGTGTTTTAATGGTGTTTTAATGCAAAAAACCATTAAATGCAAAAATAGCTAAATGTAGACAATGGTGTCTATGCATTCAGGATTGATCAGCTGGTTCCCAGTTGGATCAAGGATAGTTTGGATCAGGAATACATATATTCCACAGGGGTTTGGCACCAGAAGTCCGGAATGCTTCAAGTCAAAGCAATACATTTCCACGGAAAGAATCAGGTGATTCTGGAATGTATTATGGCACATTCTTATAGGTTAAGAGTGTGAAGATCTTTTTGGTAAAGATCAGGATTAAATGACGCTGTTATGGCATAAACCACATGATAGGAATCCAGGTTTGATTCCAGAACCAGAGGGGTTTTCAGCTGAATGTACCCCAATTGGTATACAATGGAAACATGATAATAATTAATAAAAAAATGATGCTTATGTGTGACAATGGTTGCTTCCCCTCAATCTTTTTATGTTTGTGTTTTTGGCTTTTAACTGAAATAAGACTACCATGGAATGAAAGAGATGGTCTGCACTAAGACTATGGGAAGCAAAAAATGTGAAAGTGATCACCAGATGGCAACAAGTTTAACGCCAAGATTGCTTGCCTTGAATCCAAGCTCATCCAAGCTTACATAAAGGATTCCCCATCAAACCGTAAAAAAATCAGACCAGGATAATAAAAGAGCAAGCATGAATTTCCTGGATCTGTCACAAGAGTCTTCAAGAGCTCCCTGCAGGGATGCTACTTCCACCTCTGGCAGGCACTCTGCCGCTGCCTCCAAAAGTGCTCTGATCTTCATGAGCTGGTCAACTCTGAAGGCACTAAAGAAGCCAAGGACGTGTTCAACTGCTTTGCTTCCCTTGCCCTTGTGAGAAAGGAGGAGACTGATTTTTTTACAACGCCTTCCTCTGCCATCCTTATATCCTTGCCAACCAGGCAGCCTTTGCTCTGTTCATTGAGCATTTTGAAACTCTCTGGGTTGATATTTTTCAAAGAGCACACCACATCAGAAAAGGCAGTGACTCAATCCAGTGGAACTTCTATAAGCAGGTAAAAGATGGTTTGATCAAGACCACCTCTTCCCTTGAAGGGTGGCATAGCCAGTTTGCTACAAGGGTCAGGGTTCAGGAGCCCAAATTCAACAAGATAATGGTGCATTTAAAACCCAGCAAGCTATCTCTGCCTGGCTCTTCAAGACTGGCATGAAGTCCAAGGGCAACTCCCAAGCAGACTAAGGCTGTAAAGAAATATACTGAAATCAGCAAGGTGGTCCTTGCATACTATTCTAAGGATAGAAAGCTGAGCATCTCCAAGCTATCTCAGTTGCTCTTTCTACCAATGTTTGAGCCCTTTTCCTTTAAGCACCTCCCAATTTTCTCTCTTATTATCCTTCAGTTTTATTGTTTTTTTGTTTTTTTTTAGTATTTGGTACAATTCTATGCTTGTTTTAAAATATAGTTTATAATTATAATAGATGAAAATAGTTTTTTGAAGTATTTTAACTTTTGGGCTACACACAACCTTGTTGCTACTAATTGACCCAATTTTTTTATTGCAGATTTGAGATTCTGAGCTTTTTAAGCCTAGAAATGTTTTTTAAATTTATTTTTTGAGAATTTACCTGGGTTATTTTTGGGGTTAAAAAATCTAAAATTTTAAAACCCATTTTTTCTGGCAACCGCCAGAATTAACTCATTCCACAAGTTGACTTACTATATGTTGATAATCAGAATTAAAAATACTTTAATGTTGACAGCATTGAAAAGTCAGAATTAAGTTTTAACTCATGCAGACTTCTAAATGTTGACACTTTTTTAATAAGCAGAAACCTGTTTCCTGAACATTTTACTCAATAAAAATTAAGCTTCAAGAAACTTTTTAGGGTAATGTGACTACATAAATTTTAAAAAGTCCATAAAAAATTATACATGACAATTAAAAAAATTCATAAAAATACACTTCAAAAATAAATCACTATGAAATTAGCTATCTTTACTATAATAAATTTTTTCCCACTTATAAAAACAAAAAAATCCAATATAAAAAAAGGTAATACATAAAATTTCACGTATTATAGCAAAATATAGCAATCAGAAACAGTAATATAAAGTTTTTTCTATATTGAAAACTACAAAAAACATATAATTTACTAGTAAAATACAAATATAGGCCATGTAATACAGTCTAAAGCATCAAACTATCAATAGAAAATCAATGATTTTATAAAAATAGTATCATAAATTATTAATGAGTTATTTAGAATAACTATTTATTTAAAAATATTATACTTAATATATAAGAACTATATAAAAATTAGGCAATACTCAATAAATTTAATTGAAAGCTAGACTGTAATAACCTGGTTGCCATTAAGAACTGTGGCAATCTTCTTGATGTATTTTCCAATCTCTGAAAGCTTATATTTGGCCTTGACAACGTCCTTGATCTTCTCTTGATACTGTTTCTCTTTGGTGGTTCTCTTCTTCTTAGATGGGTGGCTCTCAATATCTCTGATGGATGCAGCAGTCTTCCCCTGTTGGACTTTGAGGTGCTCATAGAAGGTGTTGTATCTGGGCTTGATTCAAAGGAGGACTTTATATGCTTATGCCAGCCCTCCAAAGGTGAATTAGTTTTCATCTCATCCTTAAGAACTTCTTGGTAGCAGTTTCAGTTGGCTCTGGCTCTGGGCTTGCTCTGGCTCTTAGTGACCTTACATCCAATCCACTGTGGCTTGTAATATTCAATGAAAGGGTAGAAAGCATTCTCATGTTTCTTGGCATATGGATCCTGAAATAGGATATTAAAGGCTTGTCCAGTATGCTCTGGCTTTACAAAGGCTAGTGTTAAAAACTGCTGAATTAAGAACTTTCACTTTTCTGATGTATCTAGATGGTGGAGCTTGCTGAGCTCAGGTAGACCCTTTAGTTGCCTGTTGACAGCCTTTCAATAATGGAAAAAAACACCCCTGGACCTCTCCATCAAAGGTATTTACAAAAGCGTTATACTGGGCAGTTTCATAGTCCATGATTATAGTTGAGGGGCCAAGTGCTTTATCATGAGCTTCTTGTTCTTCAGCAATAGTGGCTTCATCCTTTTCATCATCATCTGGATTGGCTCTAGTGTTATGGCCAGGGAGACTCTTTTTATTACTGGGTAGGGCTTTGATGCCCTCCTGAAGGATTTTAAAGGCCCTTGTGTAGATCTCTTATGTTGCCCCAGGAAGCAGAAAGTAGGCAAATAGGAGCACCTTGCCTTCAATAAGGGAATGTACAACCCATAGTTGGTAAAAAAGGCGGGGGCATACTGCAAAGGTACCGTCACATAACCAGGTCTCTGAATCCCTCAACTGCTCCAGGTTCTGTTGTGTAGCATAGCATATAATTCTTGCATCTGCTTTAGGGCCATCATCATATAAAAGGAATACCTCATCACCATTGAACATCTTTAACTCCTCTGTCAAGACTAACTCACCTTAAACCATGGCAGATTTCTTATGGGGGACTAGGTCACGGCGTTTGTCACATATGTACTTCACTAACTGGTTACAGTCAGGGATGAGCTTCAGGTTCTCATTACTTAGGTGTGTGGTGGCCTTAACTGCAAGATCAGAAGCCTTGAAATCTTTGGAGACTGGGATCATTTGGTAGAGGTACCACTTTAGAAGCTTTTCAATAAGATTTATTGGAGCATTATATGTGTGCTCTCCTTTTTCACTAGTGACTTTATCCCATCCTTCTGTATTGATCCTGGCAGCACAGCTTCTATCTTCACATACATAATGCTTGCTTCTTCCTGCTCTCTTCTGATTGTTGCAATTGAAAACATAGCCATCACAGACTAAACTTGCACCTCCTTTGACAGACATTAGAGGGAAAACCAAGGGAACTTCTTTGGGAGCTTAAACTCTCCTTTGACGTTACATATATTGTGAACCTTTAGGGAATCCCATGGGCCAATTAGTGCTTGATGATAGTCAGACAGGTAATCATCAGGATCTTCTTTATTGATACTTGATGAGGAGGATGAAGGTGCAGATTTGTTGGGTGGCAGAGGGGAATTATCTGGAGTTGGATTCTTGTGCTTTCAGGACTGGGATAAGCTTGATTCCTTTGAGCTTGATTCCTTTGAGCTTGATTCATCTGGGCTTGAATGAGGTTCTGGACTCTTGGGTATCTTCTTTCTTCCTTGTTTGTTTAGTGGAACCTCATCTTCTTTGGATTGGTACCAGCTTGGAGAAGAGGAGGGGTCAGGGGAGGGCTATTTGCTTTCAGGGTCTGGGGTCTTCTCCTTTGTCTTCTGTTTTGTTGAGGGCTCTTTGGCTGGTTTTTTGTTGGGGTAGGGACTTTGGGCCTTTACAGAGGCTTTGGGTACTTTCTTGGTTGACTTGGGGCTCTTTTGTGGCTTCTTGGAAGATTTGTCCTACAATAATTAGAGTAGATTTCATAAAGTAAGAATAATCATGTGAGACATGAATAAAATTAAATAATAATCACTTGTTTTATTTTTTATTATTAATTAAATAGTTTATAGAAGTATGGAAAGTAATTTTAGAGCTAGTTTATTAGTAAAGAATAGAAAAAACCCATGTTTAAATAAAAAGTTGTCATTCTGGTAGTCACAGTAGTCAAAAATATTTAATTTAGTTTGTCAGCATAAAAAAACGCTTTAATTTTGACGTAACATACTGAAAGTCAGCATTAGTGTGGAAAAACACTATGTAAATCACTTATAAAGCTTGGTTAATATTTTCTGGAGTTGGTTTTTTAAGGCCAAAATTGATTATTTTTAAATTTAAAAAAAATAAAGAGTTGCATATGTAACTTATGAAAACTAAATTATAGGGATTGTAGAGGGAAGTCTAAAGTACAGCCCTGGGTACTTTGGCCTGAATTACCATACTATTGTATGTGTGCTTTTTGTTAAGCAGCAGTGTTTTACTAATAAATAAGTGAAGGTGTCAACATTCAGGCAGTCAGTGTTTTTTTATAGCAACTCTCCTATTAAATCTTGCTTAAATTATGTCACTTTGTTTGCTTAGCCAAACCCCTGTTGCAATTTAGGCAACACATCAATTTGACACAAAGTCAACATTATAATTACATATATAAATTCTAGTTTTAACATGTGCGTTTTGGCTTAAGTGGACTTCTGGAAATAAGCTATAGTTTATCCAGTGAGTTTAAAATAACAGCAAATATCTAAATACAAAGAATGATATGCAAGTTAGCATATGTCTTTGTTCAATGCTTATCTTAATATATATTTAATAAAAACAGTAGTATAAAATATAAAAAGTAGTTATTTTAGAATATTGTGTATTTTATTAAGAAATTTATGGATTCTTATTTAGGGTTGATATCCAGATATTACTTACTGTAGTTGACCTTAATGTAAAAGTACAAAGAAACTTACCTTTTCATAGTAAATTATATTAGTTTTTTAGCTTAAAATCAAGCCTTTGTTTAAATGGTGTTGCATTATGTCTGTTCCTTTTTAATTTTGCAATTCTGACTTAATAATTCACTATGAAAAATTAGCTTAGTTTTGGAAATGCCCAATTCTGGCGGATAAATACCAAAATAATGTCAACTTACTGAATGTTGACAAATTGTTGACATTCAGTAAGTCAACTTGCAGAATGAGTTAATTATGGTAGTTGCCATTTTTTTCTTAGTTGAAATGCCATAAATTGAAATGGCATTTTTACTATGAATTTGAGATAGCAAAAAAGTGAGATGGCATATTTTGAAATAGGGGTTTTCAAGATGCAGTTTTTGAAATGGTGTGTTGTACCTTTGAAACAATGTGTCCTACTGTAAATAAAGATGATGTAAAATTGAGATGGTGTAAACAGGCCCCATACAAAGTGATTTCATATGTAAATAAAGTTAGAAACACAAGATTTAATTAATTTGACTAAAAATGATGAAATCAAGATGGTGTGCTTTTAAGATGCCAAATTATAAAATTATAAGTAACTTATACTGTAAATTCAGAACCTGAACGTAAAAATGCGGGATTGTCAAATCCTTGGTCCAAATTTTGAATCACTTTTGCGGGATGGCCTTTTTTTAATTAAAATGATTTTTGTGGGTATTTATTTGAATATTTGAAAATGCAGGAACTCATAGACACTTTGCAAAGTTCAAGTTGAACTGCATATTTACAATGGACAAAATGAATTAACTGGAATCAGATTTGAAGCATTCAAATCCATCAGCCATTTTCATTAAGTTTACTATGTTTTTTGAAATTGCGGTATTGTCAAATCCAAGAACCAAATTTCAAATCACTTTTGAATGCCACTAGTAAACTCAAATATTAATTGCAGGAACTGGAATCCAAATTTAATGTACAGTAAGCAAACTAGAAAACACCAACCCAAATAAAGAAGCTCCACCACAACTAAAATCAAACTAAAAATTCAATATCAATAACCATGTTTAGACCTAAAAAGTGATTGATCTTTAAAATCATCCAAACCCAGAAAGTATACAATATTATTCACTTCAAATCACGGATATAGAAACTCTGTTACTATTCAAGGCTAACTCAAGAGAAAATAACTACTCGCAACTCAACCAATAAATCCAAATAAATACATATTTAATCTAAAATATATTTTTTATTTTATTTTTATGGACTGTTAATCACATTCCCAACCCGCTTCTGCACCAGCCTGCGGGGCAGCCTGTCCACAAGGGCGTCCCAGAGGGTCCAAGAACAGACCCAGAACCCAAATTGAGGGGAGTCATGCCAATACACAGACCTCCCAAGGTGTCATTGCCAGCCAACCACCTCCTGTGTCCCAGGCCCAATCAACCAGCTTGAATCACAGGCAGAAGCCACTCTCAAGGCCTGCCACAAAAGTCTCCTACACCAGGGTCACCGGGAACAGTGAGGTTACTTACACCTCCACTGTGTACCCAGTTGTCACTTGGCCCCGCACTCTTGACCCAAGAGTTGCTACTTCCTGCCCCCGCATCTTTGGGCAACAGCGCCCATGTTGACACTTTTAATGTCGACACTATAGTAAAGTGACAACCCAGTTTTACTTAATGTTGTTTCCTGGATGTTGACACTTTTTTAATTAACAGAACACTTTACCCTGAACATTTTTAATATAAAAAATATTTTAAAATACTTTATTATACAAAAATGACCCCAGAAATTTCAAAAATGCAATAAAAAAGGACCATAAGTAATAAGAATGAGGAGATATAAGCAAATGTATTTCAACTTACTATGTAATTTACACTCTTTATTATAAAATTATTTTTTATTCCCATAAAAATTAAAATTCCAATGAAACAAAAATAAAGATATTTTATATATCATAATAACCACAAAATAAAAGAAAATTCTAATTTTAATTTATTATACTTTATATAAGCATAACTGAAATTATCTCATAGCTTAAAGATAAATTAACAAAATATAAGATATTTCTTACAAAACCACATTAAAAATAAACATAAAGCTTACCATTTATACCTAAAAAGATTAGTACTATCCAAAAAAATTAAATAATTATAATTTTAAAAGTAAAAAATATATAGGCAAAGCAAAGCAAAGTTTATTTGGCTAATTAAAGCCACCAGCAAGAGCAGTTGCAACATTTTCTAGGTACTTCTTGATCTCCGCAACCTTGTACTTCTTCTTCACTACCTTCTGCACCTCCTTCTGGTAGTCTTGCTCCTTGGACTTCCTCTTCTTGGGGGCCACCCAGTCGGCCAGGTTGCAAAACTTGGAGACAGTCTGGGCCTGCTCCTCCTGCAGCTTGGAGAAGAACTTGTTGAACTTGGGGTTAGTCCCAAACTTGGTCTTCAAGTGCTTGTGCCAAACCTCAAGGCTAGAGGTGGTCTTCATCTCCCCCTTGAGACAGGCGCCCTGGCAATTCCAAGGGACAGTGGCCCTGCTCTTACCTCTCCAGGCAGTCACCTTCTTGCCCACCCATTGCTGCTCAAAGTACTCCAGGTAGCCTTCAAAGATGGTGGAGTGCTTCTTGATATAAGCATCCTCCAAGAGGGCCTCAAATCCAAGCCCAGTATGCTCCGGGCGCACAAAAGCCAAGGCAGCAAACTGGGTCAGGGCAAAGCGGCACTTACCCTTACCATTGTTAAGATACTTGTTGAAAAGGTCCTTCTCACTCTTTAGATTCTTGACAAGGGCCTGCCAAAAATGGAAGAAGCAGCCCTGGACTTCTCCATCAAAGGTGGCCTGGAAGGCTCTGAACTGAGCCTGCTCAAAGTCCATTATTATAACCTTTGGCCCAAGTGAGCGCGCATGAGCTAGCTGCTCAGTGGCTAAGGTTGCCTCATCCTTCTCAGCAGAGGAGGGATTGGCCCTTGTGGTGTGAGTGGGAGGGGGGAGCTGGTAGGTGGGAAGGGAGCTCAAAGCATCCCGGACAATCTTGAAAGCTCTGGCATAGACCTCTGTCTTGGCACCAGGAAGGAGAAAGAACACAAGAGGGATGACCTGGTCATTGAATTGCCCATGCAGGACCCAAAGCTGCTTAAAGAGAGGAGGGCAAGTAGCAAATGTGCCGTCGCACAACCAGGTGGTAGTAGTGTTCAGCTGCTCCAGGTTTTGGGTTGTGGCGTAGGCTACAATCCTATCCTCCACTTCCTGCCCATTGTCATGGAGCAGGAACATCTCACTATCCTCTGTCTTCTTTAGGGCATCAGTGAGGACCAGGTCCTTGATGTTGGTGGCACTCTTGGCCAGGGGGTTTGAGGCTTGACGCCTATCACTCAGGAACTTGACCAACTGATTGTGGGATCTCACCCTCTTCAAGTTGGTAGGGGTCAGGTACTTGCAAGCAAGCACAGCCAGCTGGGTGGCAGAAAGGTCTTTGGAAGTGGGCATAATCTGCACCAGATACCACTTCAGGAGGCAGGAGATGGTAGTGTTGGGCATGATGCAGGTATGCTTGCCCTTTATGGTTTGGACCAGGTCCCAGCGCTCAGTGTTGAGCCCCACTGGACAGGAGCAGTCCTCACAGGTGTAATGGCGGCTCTTAAAGCCCTGGTTGGCATTGTTGCATGAGAAGATGTATCCATTGGCCACCATGGCTGGCCCACCTTTAACACTCATGATGGGGAAAAACTTGGGTAGGGTGGAAGGAACCTTGAACTTGCCATCAATGTTGCAGATGTTGTAGGCCACAAGAGGGTCCCAAGGGCCAGCAGGAGCATGGCAGAAGCCAGGGAAGTAATTGGGGCGGGCTTCAAATCATCCCCAGATGAGCTTGAAGGGGGAGAGTTTGGTGGGGGTGGGGAAGCAGAAGGGGGCTTGTTGTGGTGCTCCTCATGTGCAGGAGACTTATCCTTGGGTGGGGACTTTTGGGCTGAGCGCTTCTTCTTGGTTGGCTCCTCGTCAGAAGCCAAGTTGTAAAAACTGTGCTCTGTAAGAGAGCCATCAGTTTCCTCTCCCCCAGTGGAATAATCAGGGCTCTTCTCAGGAGAGGGCTCAGGGGAGGGCTTGGGGGATGGTTTGGGGGTGGCCTTCTTTGACGAGACAGGCTTCTTCTTGGTGGCTTTGGTGGGCTTGGAGGGACGCTTGGTACCCTTTGGCTGCTTAGAGGTGTTCTTGTCCTAAAATAATATGGTAAAATGGTTTAAAATAAAGCAAAGTATGTAAAAAACAAACAAAACAACTTAAAAAGCATAATATATAAAAGTAAATCTTAGATGGTTTTTATTGGCATTTAAATGTTAAAAATTATTTGTATAGTTTTTATTTTATTAAAGTTATAAATAACAAGATAAAAGTTGATAGAAATATGCAAAAGTATTATATTTAGATATAGATTTTATTTTAAAAATTAAAAAATATGAAAGAGCAAAGTCAAAAATACAACATATCAAAAAATGAGAAGTTTTTATTATATAAAACATAAAGTTGTATATGTGAGAAGTGAAAAGCGTTGACATTATGATTGAAAATTAGTAAAAAAAAGCTGAATTCTCACTTTCAATTACAAAAATTGTAGACATTATTTTTGATGACATTCTCACTGTTGACATTATTTTGAAAAGTTACTATGAAAAAACATAGTACGCTTAATTAAATTTACGCAGGCTAGCAAAAAATTAACTGTTTCCTGTGTATTTTTGTTCACATATAAAAATTAAAAAAAATATAAAAATAAGTTAAAAAAGTATCAAGGTTCTTTATTATTTTATTAAAAATTATATTTGGGTAGTGAGAATATGATATTTTACCATTGCACTTATATGAAGTTGTTAAGAAGTTGTATTCAAGTATTGAAAAGGGTAAAGTGTCAACAACGTCACTTATAACATTCTTTATATGAGGTGGCATATTAATCTAGGCTTAATTGTGCCACTCTAATTTGCTTAACTCCACCCCGGGGGTGATCACAAGCAAATAAACAACATTTACGAGTGTTGACATTATTTTTAATAATAAATTCTATAGTAACTTACATAGTAAGTCACGCTTAAATTATTAGATCACCGTTAGCATCCAATCCACTTAATATATTAAAGCCGTAATAAGTGCCGCATGAATATATATAACATGAACATTCCAACAATCAAATATATGTGCACTGTGTTTTTCAATATAATAATTCAATAAAAAATATTTTTAAATGCACACTTATTTTTTTACTGTAGATGCTTCAGTTTTGTTATTAAAAATAAGTTTGGCTTAAAAAGTGTTGACATTGACACTTTTACGTCGTGAAATTGAATAAAAAATAAACTAATTTTTATTAGTAAACGTAAAGGAAAAATCAGGTTAAATCAAGTTTTTTATTAAGCTTAATATTAAATTGTGTCAAGATGGCCACAATTTTGTCGTGTTTTCTGGGTTCACACCCCTGAACGCTTTAAAAAAAGAATTAAGCTAGCGCAACTAGCAAAAAACATAGGAGATTTAGAGTTTTGAGTCAACAGTGGCCATGTCAACAAAGTGTCAACATGGCCACTGTTGACATTTTTAGTGTCAACATGGGCGCTGTTGCCCATCTTTGACACCACCTTTGAGCTATTGGCAGCCACTGTTGAGCCACCTGTGCCTGTGTCATATGCCACTATTGACGGCGCCACTGCAAGCAAGCGTAATCCCACCTTCTACACAAAGGTCCCCGTCCCCTGTGTTGAGCCTGGTAGCCAGGATGCCATGGTACCTGTCAAGGGCTGGCGTTGGTTGACGGATAGTGTGAAGCTCTCCTCAACTGCTTGAACAGGGGAATGGAGGTTCAGGATATTGCGTCCCAATTTGGTGTCACGGCCAGGTATATTGCCAACATCAACACCAAGTATGGCAATACCGGGCAAATTGCCAAATCCACCAAGGCTAAGCGGCAGCCAAAACTCTTGCAGCCTGTGCACATCAACACAATCAAGCAGTGGGTAGCCAGGGATTGCCACCTGGACACGCTTGCTGTCCAATCAATGCTTGCCACAGAGTTTGGGCTTTCTGTTTCTAAAACCCTTGTTTACAAAACAATGGTTGATTTGGGCTTCTCTTGAAAGGTGCTTGGAGTTTCTCTGTACAACAAAAACAGTGAAAAGACCATCAAGGATTGACACATTTATGCCAAGACGTATCTGGCACTAAAGAAGACTGGCAACGTACAGTTCTTCTATATCAACAAATTGTTGTTTTCCTCCTCACTCAGGTCTAGGCATGGGTGGGTCAAGAAAGGGTCCAAGGACAGCGTAGCCCATTGTGCAGCTGTCTGTTCCCAGACCTATTCCATGGTTGCGCTTCTTGGTCCTCGCAGGTTGGACCACTACCAAATGATCAAGGGTTCCCACAATAGCGGGACTTTTCTTGATTTTCTCTGAGTTGTCAAGGAGTACCTTTGGATAAATTATAGCGGCACAACCAACGTTGTTGTGCTTGATAATGTTGGGCTCCACAAAGTGGATCTGGTTGTGTCCAAGTTCCCCCTATTGACAGGAATAGCCACTCCTCCAGCCACTGCCTTGCTGATTGTCAAATGAGACTTCTCTTCCTCCCGCCATATTCCCCATTCCTGAATCCAATTGAGGAGGTGTTTGGTTGGATCAAGAATAAGGTGAAACAAGGCCTTCCACAGGACACCAAGGACCTATTCAATATTCTTGAGGTCAGCCAATTTGCAATGCCTCCTGATGTGGTGGCAGCTTTTTACAAGCACTCAGAATCCTTCCTCCCCAAAGCCCTGGCCTCCAAGCCAATCAGATAAATGGGCGCTCTGGGCTTTATTTGTTTTTATTTTTATTTATTTTGTTTTTATTAGGACTCAAAAATTATTATTTATATATAATAATTTGATGTGTGATTGTATTATAGACATATAAGAATACGTAGAAAAGGTAAGTAAAATTAACTATACTAGGTATGAAGAATATATTTTTATTTTAATGCACTAAATATTGTATTGACTGTTGTGCTAACAAATGAATAAATTAAAAAAGATAGAAATATAATTTTTTATTTAAATAATTGTTAATTGTTGATAGTACTTTAGCTTTTCTAAGCCACAAATTGGACCTTGCGTGTCATCATATGATCCTTGTTATTTCTGTGCCACTATAGCCACACAACACGGCAACCAATGATTTTTATGTATTCCTTACTAATTTGTACTTAGGACGCAGTTCAAGTATATTAAATATGTTTATCAAATCATATTACAAGGAAAAGGTAATTCAAGTTGTAAACAATCATTTGTTTAGAACAATAGTGGAGCAGGCCGCATGATGCGGATAAATTCAATTCTCCATGTTTATCTTTGTGATAAATGGACCCGTACTCAACAAGTAGTAAATAAAAACATTTTAATTCTTTTTTATTTGACGTATTGGCAACTATAACTAAAGTCTTTTAATATACTTAGTTATATTAATGATTATGATTTACATACTAAAATTTAAATTAAATTAAAATATTAAAATTAAAATATTAAAATTAAAATATTAATTATAAATCTTAAAAGTTAAATATTTAAGTTTAAATAATCAAAATATAAATTTTTTATTAAATTGTGATTTATGCAATATCAAAATATTTGATATTAAATATGTCAATATTAAAGATTTTAACAGTGAATATTTTAATATATAAAAAAATAAAAAAATAAAATAAAAATTTTAAGTTGCAAGGGAAAATGATTTATTGGGGGAATGCAAATTGCAAGGGGAATGTGTTTATTCCAGGGAATTATACCCCAAAATTAAATTTTCAGCTAATGCATCTAATTGGGACCACATACTCTTCTGTATGTGGTGGATGACTCTGGCGCCAATTGCTAGAGGGGTGGCGCTCAACACCCCGGTGGTGGCTGACCGTCTTATAAAAGGCAAACAGGTGAGGGAATCCACTAGCAGGTTTTTTTGGGGGGCACGTAGTACCTGTATAGAGTTGCCAATGCAAATGAATCATAGAGGACGTGCTCAACTGTCCTGTATCCCCGTGGTGTTTTCTGTCTGTTGAGGGCTACGCGGCATATGTCAATCTGTATAGGTACATCTTCTAATTTTTTCATGTTGGCTTTCAGTATGCAATGGAGCAGGATTCCCAGGTACACCGCGACGTGGATCCTTTGCAAGGTATATTTCTCCGAGAACATGCACAGTTTTTTGAACGTTTGTATTAACCTATTGATATAGGACGTTTGGTTGAACTTGAAGAGGGTTCTGGGGGCGCCTAACTTGTATCAGCCCCCCAGGCCTCGGCAAACAATATCAATAAAGGCTTAAGATTATTCACAAGGACTGCATCCCCAACTTTGTTTGATAGAGCTTTAAAAATTTCATTAAATATTGCAGATTTTAAATATTCATTTCCAATTTGAAAGTCAGTTTTTATTAATTTTTTTTGTATTCATTGATATTTGTGAAGGGGAACCTTTGAACGCTTTCATAAATGTATTCATCAAAGTTCAGTTTTATATCCCCGCAAATTTCATTCATTTCTTTGATTTTGATTGTTGATCCTAGTTTGTATGCTTCCCTTATCCATGGCAAGCACCCTGCGGGTGGTTGATATTCCCTATCTTGAGCTTCACTATTAAAAAACATATTCATATTCTGCTGAACTATTTTATTTATTTGTTTTATAGGGGCCACCAGTGACTGGTAGCCCCCATAAAACCAACTCGGCGTAAAAGCCGCCACTTCTGCGACCTCATCCCCATCCCTGGTGATGACTAAAATAAATATAAGTTAAACATAAAAAAACTTACTGATTGTTTCCCCTGTGGCCCCCTCAGCCACAGGCGCCATATTGGCAAACTTCATGAGCGTTGGATGCTCTTCATTAATTTTCTTAGGCTTAATTTTTCTTATTCTTCTTGCAACTTGTGCTTCCTCTTGATTTTCATTTGATAAAGCTTTGGTATTTCTTGATGTGCTTCTGCTTCTTGCTTGTGTTTCATTTTCATCTGTTTCCATTTGGTCGGTTTCCTCTTTGTTGGTGTTAATTTCCTTCTGAATTTCTGTTCCTTCAATTAGTTTTATCTTCTTATTGTTTTCTTTGGCCCCCTGCCAGAACTCCCACAAATTGTAGGCCGTGTTGTTGAATTCAAGACTTGATAAAATAGTTCCCTGTAGATTAAGTAATTTTTCTTTATTTTTTCATCTATAATATTTCCCAACTTATCCAGGGCATCTTCTTTTGACTGTATCAGTGGCTGGCCCTTGTTACCCAGCTTCCCTGTCACTATTTCCCTGATATTTCTTTCTATCTTGACAACCTTTTGAAGGTGTGCTTCTAATTTGTTGATTAAGTTATAGATTGTTGACATATTGTTTGAATTCCATCAAAAAACTGGTTTTTATAGTACTATATTCAGCGCATACATATTTTTCATCATTGTTAATAAATTAAAGACAATAAAGATAAATATTACATTAAAATATTGCAATTAGACGTCAACTCTTGATATTTTGATATTATGTGCATAACTCAATGCATTTTGTTTAATAAAATCCATTGTAAACTTGGCCTTTTCCACTATAATTTAATGAAATGTACTGTGTTTATATTAGGGCCATTAACGCTTAGTACAGATATTGAAAATTAGTGCATTTTACAGCCTGTATATTTACCTATTGGTAATAATTCTATAAACTTTTCAGTCGGATTTTACGAGGTAATAATAATGTAATGTGTTAATAGATTACTGTTTATTGTCATTAATTGGCTGATTTTCTTTGCTGTGGCAATTGTGCATTTTCTTATATTTCCGAACTAGTATCCAATTGGTTGGCTTCACATCCAATTGCACAGGCAATAGGAAAACAAGCCGCCACCTCAAGACTGGACGTGGTTGGGGTGGCGGCTTGTTTTCCTATTGCCTGTGCAATTGGATGTGAAGCCAACCAATTGGATACTAGTTCGGAAATATAAGAAAATGCACAATTGCCACAGCAAAGAAAATCAGCCAATTAATGACAGTAAACAGTAATCTATTAACACATTACATTATTATTACCTCGTAAAATCTGTCTGAAAAGTTTATAGAATTATTACCAATAGGTAAATATACAGGCTGTAAAATGCACTAATTTTCAATATCTGTACTAAGCGTTAATGGCCCTAATATAAACACAGTACATTTCATTAAATTATAGTGGAAAAGGCCAAGTTTACAATGGATTTTATTAAACAAAATGCATTGAGTTATGCACATAATATCAAAATATCAAGAGTTGACGTCTAATTGCAATATTTTAATGTAATATTTATCTTTATTGTCTTTAATTTATTAACAATGATGAAAATATCCATGGAAATAATTATATGTTACCACATCAATTTACAAGATTCTTTACATATGGGGAATGCTAACAATGTAAAAAGAAAATATTATTAAGTATGAATTGAAAGAGAGATATCAATTTTAATAAGTTGTCACAAAGAAAAGATTTATTCACTAATCAAAGGACGGGAAGGGGAGGGAATGGGCAGAATGGATGTCGCCTTCATCTGCGCCTGTGAAAGGGGCGGCATCAGAGATAGTGGGGAGGGAATGGGTGGTGGCTTGGGAGTCAGGGTTGGAAGGCAGGTGGCTTGATGGGGGGTTGGGGAGGCAGGGTCTGTTGACTGGGAAGGGGCAGCAAGAGCGGTTTGCTTCAATTGCTTGAATTCTTCTTCTGTCACATATACTGGCTTGACAAAACGGATGGACTGGCGTGGGGGGAGACAGGGGTCCTTTCTGGACTTATCACTATCACTTGCATAGAAGATGATGAGATCAAATAAGTCCTGGACGGACGCGGAAGGGAAAAGCTCATACCCCTTATCAATTTGGGTGCATAGTTTGTTGTAGGTGGCAGGCTTCAAGCGCCTGAGGGCAGAACCAAAATTGTAAAGACATACATCTGCAAGATGCATGTTGGCGTAGTTGATGGGGTAGGACCAGCAGGTATGCCCTGCAGCCCTGATTTCTTGGGTAGCCCATTCCTGCTGCTCCATCTCCGCACTCAGTACAACTGTGTGCACGGTGTTTTGTGTGGCCCACTCCTCCAGCATGGCCTTGAGCTCCGTCTGGTAGGCATACCCATCTGCGGTGTTTAAAATTGCCAAGTAATAATTGACGCCCAATGGGGAAACTGCCAATAAAACCCCGACAAAACAATACAAGATTGGGCCGCGCTTGTACACGTCAGATTGGATGCGCTTCTCTCCAAAGTCTTGGATACTGGCCAAGATCTTAGCATACAACAGGAATATTACGTCATTACGGGCCCTCATTGCCCTTCCTTTGATAAAATTAATAATTGTTGAATTGTAGGGGTTGGTATCCACCAAAATGGGGCCACTGAGAACTTGATTGGACAAGATTCTAGCAGCAACCACAACTCTGTGCATCCATGAATTCACTGTTCTTTTGTTGGTGAAGATGCTGTGGAGTCCCAACTGGAGACGTACCTGGACCAGGGGCATCCGCAGGTCACGTTCCATAATGGCCATCATAAGGGGATGGGCTGTGTCACCTTTGGTTGAGGTACAGGCACCAGTTGGGGTCTTCTTGGTGGGGGGCCACAGTTGGCGTGGGCTCGTAGGGTTGCAGCCACAGTTGACTTTGCAAAACCCATTGCGGCTGCAATTTCCCTAAGGGACATAAGCTTGCCTTGCTTTTTGACCATTTTGAGAACAATCTCCGGGGTGATCAATTTTCTTCTGCGTCTTGCAGGCTGATTGGCTGGGGGAGGGATATGTCCATCTTGTGAACTGGTCAATGCCATCTGATTGGCTGTTTTGGGGTTCTGGGCTCTCTGGGTGACCCCATGGCTAAAATGGCTGGTTCTGGATGCCATTGCTGATAAGGGATTTGGGTTGGCAGCTGCCTGTGCATGGTGGGCAAACAGGGCCATGCTGGAAGTTGCAGGGGAAAGAACAGACTCCTGTGTGGCGCTTGCGGAGGGGCCTGCGGGTTGGGAGTGGCCATAGAGGGAGGCTTCACTATTAGAAGACACAGTGTAACCCTGCATAATTTTGTCAAGGCCAGGGAACAGCTCATTGACTTGGTTGTTGTTGAAAGAAGACATAATAAAAATTTTATTATAATTTTTTAAACTCAAGAAGAGGAATGTATATTTTAGTCAATTTTATTGTTATATATGTCAATTTTGTGAATATTACAATCTAAATTTTAGCCAACCTAAAATGGAATAGGATGATTTTTGAGAATGCCTATGATTCCTAAAAGAATTAGCACAAATCCACTCTATATCCTTTAACATCCTTTTTGAGACACCCATAAATTATATTTATTTCAAATTCATTGCAATTATGATTTGAAACTTGGTTCTTGGATTTGACAATCCCGCAATTTCAGATTTGTTAATTTTCACATGATGTCTATGATTTGTTTGATATACAGGAAATCTCAAATTGTACATAAGAATCCCGCATTTCTGATTCATGTATCCTGCATTTGTTTGTTGGGTTTTGTCTTTTGTTAGTTGAGTTATCTGCTCAAGAGATTCAAAATTTGCCAATTTAAATAAACCAAAAAAAGTCAAATTAAATGGTTGATTTTATTAAATATTTTACTTTTCACTCAGCTGAGTTGCCCGCAAAAGTGATTTAAAATTTGGACCAAGGATTTGACAATCCTGCATTTTTACGTTCAGGGTCTGAATTTACATTAGCTATTTTATTATTTATTTTATTTTTATGAATTCAATATTCTTAAAACAAAAAATGCAATATCAAAATAAAATCAAGTCTGACTTCCTGGATGTAATGTTGCCTCAAGTGGGTTCAAGCCATAAGGGATTTAACTGAGTTAATTTTTCTGTAAATTTGATTTTAAAAGTTGATTGTTAAGCCAAAAGCTCAATTTGGCCCATGCTTGTATGTAATCTCTTACATGAATCTTTGAAATTACTAAGGTTGAATTGTATTCAATGGAGTAGGGCCTAAATTAAGTAAAATGAGACTATAAGCCACTTAGATTACTATAAAGTTTATCTAATTTCTTCATTTTTAAGCTTGGCTCAACTTTTGCAAAGTGGCTTATCTATGAAGATTATCATACTAAAGAATATGTGGATTGAAATTGGAAGATAAGCAACAGATTTTTAAAGTACTTTTATATTATTGGATGTTTAAACTCTGCTGAGGATTGAATTGATCAACAAAAATAGAGTTTGGTCAAAATTAAAGGGATATAGCTCAAATTATACATTTAAATATCAGTTTAAATAAGAGATGATTGGCTTTTGCATTTTGAATCTATTTATCTTCATGTTAAACAATAGAATATTTCACTTGGATGCATCAGCTAATCCAATTGGCTGCAGATTGTTTGATAGTTAACCTTGCTTACCATTCTAGAATCCCAATAATGATATTAGTGAAGTAAACTGGCAATAATAATATTAAGACTCATTAAAATAACTTTTATGAAATTTAGAGTATATATACAGTAGTTTTATAACCTGTTGAGTAAAAAAATCAACTCAGTCTTAAAACAAAATCAAGGCAGATCCAATTATTTGATTTTCAATTTCATTGTCAGGGCCCAGAATCCCCTGGACAATCAGCTGGCCTTCCTAGAGGCCAAACACCCCACATCTTGGGAACCCTTACCAACTGTCTCCCAGAGCAAGAAAAACCCCCTTTTAATTAACAAATGGCCCAGGATTTGAGAGGCATACAAGCCTCAAATCCCTGGCTTTGATTCTATTAACAAATTTGGGCCTCTTAATTATTGGGAAATGGTACATTGGGAGCGCTACCGTTTGATTGCGCAATCAAGCGCTCAATTGCTTGTGGGTTCTATAAATAGCTGTGGCACCTTGGCATGCTACAGTTCAAGAAAGATTCATGTTATACCAACCAATAACCATCCACCTCCAGGCCCAAGTACGCAAATTCAGGTCAAAATTGTAAGTTTAACTGAAAATGATGCCATCAGATCTCTGGTGGTACAAAAGGCCACAAAATTACCTGTAAGTATAAGTAATGAGGAGGAGAAGTCCTCCTCACTGTTGAAATCTTAAAATAAACAAGTTTATGCCCAGAAATCATTATCTTCTTGCAGGAATTATCTATTTTTGATCAAATTTAATTATTCTGTTTGCATCTATTTGTGAATCCACTAAACTCTATAAACATACCTATTCATTCCCACCTGTTAAGCTCTGTTGTAACTTCAGCTATCAGGTGGTTGATAGCTATTAACGCTTAACTCAAATACAACCTTATGCATTATTAAATATTAAGCTAATATAAATCCTTCAGCCTAATGCATATAATAAGTATAAGTTTATGTAATTCAATCTTTATTTAATCAATCAAGGAGAGAGTTATATAGTGAGAGAAGGGATTAATGAGAGTCACAGAACGCCAGGATTTTCTAGTTACAACACAGTTTCCTCTATTACTTAGCCCAATATTAAACTAATGATTGGATGATCATCAGTTAATATGAACTTGGAATACAACCTAGTTGATTGCTTGGACTAGTTATCATCCAGAGCAAGAGTACCATTGTTCTTTGGTTCACTGAGCTTAATGGATCAATGCGTGAGTATAACAACGGCTAGTTTACAACCAATCACCTCATGACAAGCTCCCATCCCTTTGGTCAAACCGTCTAGAGCTCTAGATTTGGAGTTTTACCACCCCCACCACCTGGATCTCCCTTCAGGCCACCCAAGAGTGACCATACCGCCCAGAAGGAAGGAGATTCCTATCACTCCTCCTCCCAATGTGCCTCCTGCACAGGATTTCAGTAAGTTGGGGTTTGTCTACATAACAGTATTGAGGCTGGCCAACCAGGTTGTGCCTCATACTGGGAGTTGGTGTCCCCTAGCTACTGCAGTCAACTATCTGGTCAGGATTGTGCCTATTGTGTACATGACCTTCTAGGCCTGGCCTGCCTCCCCTGTGAGAGTCCAGTTGGACTCTGGTATGGGCTATGACATTCATTTTTAAACTGAGTTAATTTTGTTTATCTCAACATTTTATAAAACTACTGTATAAGCTTTTCATAAAATCCCAATAAAAAAGGTACCAAACATGATAGTTCAAGCTGGTCTAGATGCTCATATATATGTTTAAGTGCTAAAATCAGGCTTGCATAATGCTCAAAGGCATAGACTCAATTTTATTTATCTAAATTCACTCTAAGAACATATAAAAAAACAACATATCTCTGTGGATACTAAGCTGGTATTAATACCCAATAGCTTAATTTAAAGTTAAATATTAGTACTACTGTTGTAACTGTGCTGTTTTAGCAGAGTTACAAGGGGAAAATATTTAGAAACTAGATAATAATCTTTAATGAGAGATAGTCATTATATAGCTATTGTGAATCAAGGATAAGAGAAACATGATTGTGTTGATCACATGGATGGATGGTGAAGGGGGTAGCTTGATCCTGGTAATGAGTCAAGCGCCAAAACAAGGTATCCACTGTAAAGGATCATCATTTGTTCATATTGTTGGATTTGGAAATTTGAGTTGAATTTCTAGTTTGGCTTCAAGTGATTAGATAATTGGATTGCAGGTTGCAAACCCGCTTACTTGGAACTGTCAAAACAGCAGGCTCAACCCATCAGCAAGGTTCTAACCAAGCAGATTTGTGACCCGTGGTCCAATTTCCCAGTGACCCGTAGCCAAGCTAGGAAGTCAACTCAAATTACCAAATCCATCAACATGAACAAATGATGATCCTCTACGGTAGACACCTTGTTTTGGCACTTGACTCATTACCAGGATCAAACCACCCCCTTCACCATCCAATTTTCTGATCCACACAACCATGTTCCTGTTATCCATTGATTCACAACAACTATATAATTACTATCTCTCAATAAAGAATATTTTCTAGTTTACAAATATTTTTCCTCTTGTAACTCTGCTAAAACAGCACAGCTACAACAGAACCTTGCTGGCCGGTCAGTCCTGCTGTTTTGACACTACTTTTTGAAAGAATTTAGGTAAATAAAAATGTAAAATTTTAAAGCCATTATTTTAACTTTACTAAACTTAATCTTAAAACTCCAGTTATTTAGATTTATATTTGTAAAAAAATTATACTTGGAATATACAGTTTTGATTTTTAAAAAAAATATAATAAAAATTACCATTTGATAAAGAATTTCAAATAGAAATTTAATTAAACATATGATTAGTAATCTCAGCCTAAAAATAAAATAAACTATATAAAATAAATATATTATATTTAATTTTATAATTTTCCTTGGACAGAGAAATCACCTAGTATAAAAAATATAGATGTTGTAAATAAAGATGATGTTTTCAAAATGGTGTGTCTTACCGTCCTCAGTAGTGGCAGAGAAAACTTTGAAAGTGTAAAGAGGGTCTGAATTAGAAGGTATTGAGTTATGTTGTTTAATGGTGTCATGTTTGGCTCCTGGGGACAACATCCAGGAGGACATGGCGGGAAATCTTTATAACAAAAGATTTTAGGTTTGAAGCTAGCCTTGGGTTAGCCTTCAGGGCAAGTTTAAGGGCATGTACCTTAATTTCCTGGAATACAAGATGAGGAATTCCTTTTGTAAAAAAGGAAAGGAAAAAACTTAAAGATTATTAAAGCCAACACAAATGTGGATAAACTTGTCTTTATTAGGAGAAATGATTCTACTTAAATAGTAGACAAGGTTCAATGATCACACATTAGGTAGACAGAGTGGCAGAGGGGGTCACGTTGGGGTGAGGTCATACCAGGATCAGACAAGGGCAGGTATGGTATTCTGGAATGAGTGGATATTAGATTAGACCCATTTATGAAAAGCAAGGAATTCCCAAAGCCAAAAGCAAAACCGATCAAATCTTTGCACATATCACTATTTGAAGGCCATATAAAAATAGCATTAATGGTGCAATTTATGACAAATGGGATTGTCAAGGCCAAAGTTGATTACTTGTTGTCAGAAAATCTGCAGACCATGGTATTTTATCATCTGCCAGATGGTATCCTAAGTCTTCCAACATTAGGAAAGCACAGCCAACCTGTGACTTTGGCGTAACCTGCGGCCTGGAATACTTTGTTGTCTGCAAAAGTAGCAAGTCTGACTGGGCCCAAGGCCCGGAGGATTTGGGACAGTTCTTACAACTCTTGATATAGGTTCATAGTTGTCTCTATATTTTACTATAGATAATTATACTGTAAGACAACATTATCATCTTTTGCTTTCCAATTAAAGCTTAAAAGAGGATTTCATTAAGGAAATAAGACTTGGATCAATCATCAAGTCAATACAAAATCATCAGTCTTTTATACTAATGGACTGGCTTGAAGGTGGTCTGCCTGCCTGAATTTTATCTGAGTTAGCTCACTACCCTAGAAGAGACTGAAGTAGCATCAGGGCAACACGACAGGAGGCCTATCCTTGTTGGGGGTCTTGATGAAATCTTTCTTGACATCTTCCACAGATTTGTATCATTTCTGTCTACCTGGGCCACTTACAGGGCTAGATAGCTAGTGATTGGCTACTAGTTCACAAGATGATTGTTACACTAATCAGAGCTGCTCTAATACAATAGGCTCAGGGCCTTTTATCTTAGAGTGTTTGGCCTGACAGCCTAGTTCATGCTGGACTCTTCTAGACATAAAGCAGATGACAGTTCTTATGACAGCCCTCTTGTTCTAGGATACAATTAAAGTTTAGAATATTAATTATTATGAAGCACATATTGAGGTGCTTGATGAAGAGAACTAATTAATGAGCAGTAATTGCATGTTTCATTCATTAATTGCAATGCATGAATTTGTTGATACCAGTATATCATTTAGTTTTTGATTCATTGATCCTGCAGCCCACATTATTCTGTTGAAAACATTCCTATGAGCAATTGACAGATGACCTGTGTTAATTGGTTGAATCCATTAATTAGTCAATATCCCAAAATCCTGAATCTTGTGTTGAAGCAGTGAGAGTGAATTGTCTTTTCTGCTCAAATTTTTAATACTGTCACATAGAAAAACTGGACATGCTAAACTGAGAAGCAAGAGTAGAGGGGTATTATTTTGAATTGTTACTATCACTTGCATAAAATATGATAACATCTGACAAGTCCTGTACAAAGACAGACAGGCAGAAAAGGCTCTAACCCCAGCTAAATTCCAACACATAGCTCACTGTGTGTTTAAGGAGTCTGGAGTCTGAGAGCTGACCTAATTTTATATAAATACACTGTTAGATCACAGGATTTGGTTGTGGTAATGGGTTTTAAATTTATACACCAATTCTTTAAAAAAACTTTCAAGGTTCCTGTTTTTGGGGAGATAAACAAAAAGTTGATAACTAAGGGGGGTCACATGAGTGAGCCTAACAGCTAAATTGTTTACTTTAATAGCTACAATTTAAATAGGCTAAATTTAAAGTTACTCCTCTCTTTGGCTCTGGATAGGACTATTTTCCCCCAGCGTACAAAGAAAACAGCTCAAAATCAGTCAAACCACTTAATTCCCTTAAGTACTTGGCCCATATGTTGATGAGAGATTTGTATTAGTGTACCCTTCTCAAGTGGCAACCACTAAAAATTTGGTTTGTGTTCCTACATGGGAAGAATCCCTGATTAATTAGAACTACCTGTTGTCCTGGTTTTGCCCCATTTAAAACAAATGAAGTGGAATCAATCAGGATGCACTTCTGCTAAATTGACTGACTCCATTCAAAATGGATTAAATGCTGCTTCAAATCAACATTAAGGTACCAGAAAATCATGTTGCAACTGAATCAATGAGCATTCAGTATTTGGAGTTGGGGAAGACAACATTCCAATAGAAAGGACAGAGTAATAAGAATAAGGTATCATTTATTGTAGAATATTGTAATTATACTATATGAGGAAAGCCACAAGGCCACAAGGGAGTGGCATAGTGGGAAGTTCTATGTAAGGTTTGAAGCCAAGGAATAACTCATGTGGGAATCAGCAAGTTGAATTGGCAGCGCTCCTATTAGGATGAAGTACCCGCCATTTGATATTGCCATCAGATTAACCCATAACGTTAGATATTTCAAGGGACAGCTTATTGAGCGCCCCTGTGTATCCTAAGATATGTTAGCAAGCAAGTTTGGAAACTTGGTTGCAACACCCCCCTTGCCCCCTGCTTGCCGTCAGACACCAGGACTGGAGTCTGCAGAAGGTCCGCACAAACAACCTTTGTGTGGGGATGGCACAGTAGGGGCGCAAGCAATCATGGTGAAGCTTTTTGGTGTTCCATTGGGCATCCTCAAGTTGGTAGGTGTGATTGTCATAGACTGCCGCTATCTTGAAGGGCCCTAGGTGATTGGGTTCCAACTTGGCGGAATTGGGATTGAGGGTGTATATGGGGTCACCTACGGCATACCTAGCTTTGAGGTGCCTTGTCCCTCCTGCAATCTGCTTATGTTCAATTCCTCAGGCCTTGGCACGCCATTGATCCAGGGATGGGGTTCTTGTTAGGGGAGGCTTGTCGGGGACCTTGGACCGTAGCTTTCCCTGTCAACCCCTGTCAGACTGTCAGTTGTCCCAAAAACCAGGGTGCTGGGGCTGAACCCCGTGCCCCTGTTGATCCTTGTTCAAAGGATGAGTAGAGCGGTAGGCAGGTGTTCAGTCCATGCAGTGTTGGGGTGCTCTTGTGAGAGCTTGGCAATCAGTTGAACCAGTGAGCCATTTAACTGTTCCACATGTTCATTGGCTTGAGGATGATAGGGGGTTGTAACTATACGTTGGAGTGCATTCTTGGCGCAGTATGCTTTCATGACATGCCCAACTAGTTTGGGACCGCCATCTGTGATGAGACGTTTTGGTTGCCCAAAGCGGGCCACAATCTCTTTGCCAATAAAGCATGTAATGGTGGTGGCAGTGTGGTTGGTTGTTGCCCAGGCCACTGGCCAACAAGTGAAGTAGTTAATGGCAGTGATAATGTACTTCTTTCCCAGTCTGTCTTTGGGGAGTGGCCCCACAATATTGAGGGCCCACTGCTCAAAGAGTTCCATGGCCTCAATAGGCAGGACAGACTTGGGGGGGTGCAGGTTTGGACGTGTTCTTTTTGCACAACATGCACGTTTCAAGGAGGTCCAAGATGCCTTGACATATGCGCGGCCACCAAACCTTATGTTTCATGATCTCAAAGAGGTTATGCCCTCTGATGTGACCCAGGGTTTGGTGGTAGTGCAGTATTGTGTCCCCTTGTTGTGTGGTGGGAATGTAAGGCGTCTTCTCACCTGTCTCTGCCTGGCAGCAGACATTTCCAGCATTGATGGTGAACTGACTTTTGTTATCCTCCAGCTTGGAGATGGTGACCAAGTTAAGGCCCTTGTAGCGAGTTGCCTCAGGGCGCAGGTAGAGCATGGGCCAGTTTGGGTCCAGACCGTTGTCCCCAGTGATGGACGCTATGTAGAGTTGTGAAAGGGCATTGGCTGTAATGAGTTCTTTTCCAGGCTTATATTTGATGCGTAATTGATAGGGGGACAGACGTTCAACCCATCCTGCTTGGTGGCGTGTCAGATGGGACTGTGTGTTGAAATACTGGAGTGACTTATGGTCTGTCAGAATGCGGGGTGGGAAGGTCTCACCTTCCAAGTAACAACGCCACTTCTCAACGCAGTGTACAATGGCTGCCAATTCTTTATCATGGATGGGGTAGTGTTGTTCTGAGTCAGTAAGTTTCCTGGACTTGTAGGCCACAGGGAGAAAGGCGCCATTGTCAGTTTCTACCCTTAGCACGCCCCCTATGGCCCTGTCAGAGGCATCAGTCTCTATTTTGTACTGTTGGTTTTGATTGGGGAACTGCAGGACTGGTGCAGTTGTGAGCCTTTGCTTCAAAGTCTCAAAGGCTCAATCTCTGACAAGGGACTAATGAAAGCGCTGCTTTGTATTGAGGAGCTCAGTGAGAGGTGCAATTAGCTCTCTGCAATTGGGGATAAACTTGCGCACATAGGCAACCATACATAAGAAGGTACACACCTGGCCCACATCAGTGGGAGGCAGCATGCTGATGATTGCCTTGATTTTGGCAGGGTTGGGCTTTATCTCTTGGGCAGAGATAGTGTGCCCAAGGAACAGCAACTCCAACTTAAGGAAATCACATTTGGAGGGTTTAGCTTTTAGCTGATTTTTCTGAAGGGTGTCAAGGACAGCACAGAGGTGTTGGAGGTGTGTAGTTTGATCTTGACTGAAGACAATAAGGTTGTCAAGGTACACAACAACACATTTCCCAATCATTTCCTCAAATGCTTTGTTCATCAACATGGCAAAGGTGGAAGGAGCATTGGTCATTCTGAAGTTCATGACTTGACACTCAAACAACCCGTAGCGTGTGCAAAAGGCAGTTTTTGCCTCATCCCCTGGTGCAATGCGGACCTGGTTATACCCTGCGGTGAGATCAATCTTGCTAAAGACCTTCACACCTGCAAGTGTGTCAAACAGGTTGTCAATCAACAGCAGGGGTATTTATTTATAACAGTCACCTCATTGAGGGCGCGGTAGTCTGTGACCAGGCAAAGGGACCAGTCCTTCTTGGCTACAAAAGAGACAGCGCCCTGTATGAGAGAGCAAGGGGCAAATGAAGCCCTTGTCAAGCGCGTCCACAAGGTGCTGGTGGAGGGTCTCATCTTCTTTGGGTGTAGAAACAATATAAGGTACGTGCCTTAGGTAACAACCCTTGGAGTTGTACAGCATGCTGGATCTCTTGGGGAGGAGGTAGTTGGTCCAGCATTTTGCTGAAGACGTCCTTGTACTCCTCAAGGAGTGTATCAAGCGCTGGTGGGGGCGAAGTAGTCAAGGGAGGGGCTGCAGGTAGTTACGTGCTGGATAACTTTGACTGAGCATTGGCTGAAGTCTAGTTTTCCCCCCCTTGAAATCATATGAGCCTGTCTCTGTTATTCTGACAAAAACAGTATCATGGAGTAACTTGCTCACTTCTGTAGGGTAAATATGGAATCCCACCCCATTTCTGTTGAGGGTAATGACAGAGGTATCCCAATCAATGTAGGGGTGATTGTGTCAAAGCCAGTCAAGACCAGCAATCACGTTGTGGCTTAGCCCTGCCATGATTGGTCCAGAGAGCTTAACCTGGACGTTCCCCATTCTCACAGAGAAGGGTACTGTCTTGTGGGTGATGGCCACTCTGCAGGAGTCAGCTACTTGTACGGCTTTGAATCTGCTGGGCACTTGGTCTAATTGTTGAGAGTCGGCAAACGCCTGATCCATCATAGTGTGGTCAGCCCTGGTATCTACCAGTAATTTGTGGGTGTTCCCACGGAAACAGAAGGGATATGACAAGTGTGTTACTTTATTTAATGAATGGCTTGCTTGCAATATGGGGTTGTTACTGTGGACTTGAAAGCCGTCCAGGGTTTCAACTTTGTGAATGTTGTAGTCACAGGGATTTTTTGCAAGCAGGGATTGAGAGGGTGGGTCAGGTGGGGTTGCAAGGCCTCTTATTGTTACAACCCCCAGGCTTTTCCTGGGTCCTTGATCTGTGCTAGCTGAAGCTCCCCCTTGTGGGGGCGTTTGGTCCCATTATCCTGCTGATGTGGTTGGCGGCGGCCTACTTGACTATGGCCATTGCCTGATGTTGTACGTGGTTGGGGTGGAGTGTCACTGGTAAGGTGGATGCCCCTTGAGGCCTGGTTGTTAGCCTCCACAATGGCTTTATAGCAGTCATTAATGGAGGTACAGCAACCTACGGGGACTCACTTGCAGATATAGTGTTTTAACCCATTAACAATGAGAGTGAGTAACATTGCATTTCCTTTGGTCACAGCTTCTGGGGTGGCAGCAAGGGCTTGTGGCCAGGCGGCAAGGTACTCAGGGATGGAACCAGTTTGCTTGATTGCTAGAAGAGGAGTTCCCACGACAATGGAAGAGAAGGTTTCACTGTAACAGGACTTGACGTTGTCTCAAAATGCTGCCCAGGTAACGTCAAGTTCCTGGCTGGCCCAGTTGGTGAACCACACAGCGGCGGGCCCTGTGAGGCGCCCAGACGCAGTGGCAACCCACATGGGCTCAGGAACCTGGCATATGCAAAGGCGGGTTTAGTAGACTGGAGCCAACTGACAATGTCGGCCCCCTTGACGCCACCAGCAAAGGATTCTAGTTGAAGGTTGAGCATGCGCTGGGACAGGTCTGACTGGGGAGGAGTGATACTGGTGTCACGCTGCCCGAGGCAGAGCCAATTGTACACGCTGGTGAGAACTAACTGGTCTTGATAGATGACGTACCTGTTGGGAATGTCCCCCTTGGTGATTGGCAGGAAGGTCTCTTGTTGGGGAGTAGCCATACGGCCTGTACTCTGTCCTTTCTTGGGGGGAATTTTGTTTTAGGTAGGTCAATAACCTACCGCTGCTACTACTGTTGCAACTGAATCAATGAGGATTCAGTATTTGGAATTGGGGAAGACAACAGTCCAATAGAAAGGAAAGAGTAATAAGAATAAGGTATTGTTTATTGTAGAATATTGTGATTAATATACTATATGGGGAAAGACACAAGGCCACAAGGGGGTGGCATAGTGGGAAGTTCCATGTAAGGTTTGAAGCTGAGGAATAACTCGTGTGGGAATCAGCAAGTCAAATTGGCAGTGCTCCTAATTAGGATGAAGTACCTGCCATTTGATATTGCCATCAGATTAACCCATAATGTTAGATATGTCAAGGGACGGCTCATCAAGCGCCCCTGTGTATTGTAAGATACATTAGCAGGCGAGTCTGGAAACTTGGTTGCAACAATCAGAGTTGATGCCGGAAATTGATATAAAACCTTCCAACACACTGGATTCACCTTTGCATATTTTCTCTTACAGTCAATTAAATTTTGTGTTCTGGGTCAGGTGACCTTGAAGTCTAAACTCATTCCTTATAGCAAGACAGGGGACTTGTGGTGCAGGGTGCCACTCCCTAGTATTGCCATATTGGGACTGATTCCTTATTTAGAAAAGTATAATGGGAACTGCTGCTCTTTTTTGTTATTAGCATTGGAAGTTAACCCTCCAAATTACATAGTGTTGTCTCCAATTATAGACCAATCAATGCATTGCTCATGCCCACTATGTAAATTGGTATACTGATCTTCTGCCCTTCTTTTTGCCAAAATGGGAACCCTAAAAGAGAGTAGTCTGAAACCCTATTATACACTTGATTCCCCAGAGACAGCCCTACTATGTGCTGCAACCACCTGACTATAGATCACATGTCCAAATGTTCATTTCTTGCCCAATCCAACCCATTTCTTTCTGAATATTCCCCAAAATGTTTCAGCCCTCCAAGAATAAGCTCATTGCCTGACAGTCTAGACCCTAGTCAGCATGACTCACCCTTTCTTTTCCCTCCTCCCCTCCAAGTATAAAAATACCCCCAAGAGGTCCCCAATAAACAAGAATCATTCACCAACACAACAACTGACTTACAAATCTTAGACTACTTGCAGAGCCCACCAATAGAGGTTCTGTTAAGTAAGAAGATATTAGTCTTGTTGTGTTTCCAGTTGCTCAGCTACTCTCAAACCATCTCTACAATCCTTGAGCACCACAGGACTTCTAGTCCCCTTCTTGCTCATTCTTTCAAATAAAAGTTTTGGCTTTGATCTAAGAATTTTAGTGTGCTTTGGCCCTTTTTTTGGCCTTTTGATTAATCTAAAGTTATTAGTAAAGGTGTTCTACTTTGCTTATCCTCTATGTTGTCCCCTGATTTACAGTGTCTATTTTGAAGCCCCTAGAGTTAGTGTTAGTGATATTGTTATCCTTTACCTTTGTTGCTTTCAAAAACAGATTTGATCTTTAATAATTATTATATAAGTTAATATATATTCTTACTTTATTTCTGAATTTTTTTTCTCTTGCTTTGCCTTGACTCTGGTGATCTAATATGTTGTCTAGAAACTTTCTGCCACATCTTTGCCACACCAAACCCATCCCCTAAGCTATCCCAGCCTCAGGCCTCAGAATTTCCTTGGCTACAAGCCAGAGTGTTCAAATATTAATCTGATATCCCACAATTATTTTCTCCTTGGCAAAATTTTTAGTATTCACCATGGCTCCAGTTTTGCTGTTGATCTGGTCAACCACCCCCAACCTTTGGACCCGCTTGTCCTCATCTGCCTCCTATGTGGGAGAAGATCTCTCTCACCTCCTGGTCTTGCTTGACAATCTCCCTAGTTGTGCTCATGGACTGGTTATTACAGAGGGAAAGGTGGTCAAGAGTCTCACTAGTGATTATCTTGTGCTTCCCTCCCCCAGCTTTGATTTGGTGGTCTTGCCAGAAGCCTTTGCTGCCAAAATGTCCCTTCCCTTGGAGACTGAGTCCCCTACCCCTGAGGCAGAGTTGTCCCCTCCCAATTCTGCTCCCAAGTGTACACCATGGCTGCTTGGTGGACTGGTTTTGAGTGCAAGTTCCTTAGGTCAAAGTTCCTAAGGTCAAAAGTGCAAAAATCAAAGATGGGACCCCCAAAAAGTGCAAAAATTGAAACACTATGTAGGGTGCAAAAATTGAAAATATCAAATATCAAAGTGTAAATATCAATTTTCCGGAGGTTAACTTTGAAGCAGAAAAAATACAGTTTATAATATAAAACTATATATTTTAAAATATTTTTTAGACTAAAAACCCCCAAGAAATCTATTTCTGCAATAAAAAATATGCTAGATAATAAAAAATTCTTAAATTAGCTGTTTTTAAAAGAAAGTTTATTTTAGTTTTAAAAGCAAAATTAAACTAGAATTTATATTTAACTGTATTCAATTAAATATAAAATATGAAGCTACACAAAAAACTGCTTTATAAACTATAGTTTTGATAAAAATGGGTAATTTAATTTTCAGCTTATGTAAAGCTATAATAATACTTCAGTATAAGCAAAATAAAGGATTTTTCCTGCAAGATACAAGTATATTATATTAGGTATTTTGGTTTATTGGTGATCTTATTTCAATGATAAAAAAATATAGAAGTCTATCATTAAAATTATATAAAGTACATTACTTTCTTATTAAAGCTATACTATACAATTTTATACTTAATAAAATATATAGTCTTATAACTTATTTATAAGTCACAATATTCAAAGATATCAAGAATCTGTCACTTACATATCATAAAATGAAGATTTGAATATTTTTATGTTAAAAACACTGTACTTCCACTAAAAATGAGATGGATAGTTCAAAGTTGTATATCAAAAAAACATTTTATATATCTTATTTTACTCTAATACATATAGTAAAAAGATATAGTAGAAGATAATTGAGGGTAATAATGGAGAGAGGATAATAGAATATAATCAAGGGTAAGAATGAAAAGAGGGTAGTGAAAGATAATTTAGGGTAAGAAAGGAGAAGAGAAGAAGATAATTGAAGAAAAGAAAAGAAAAGAAAGGGAGAAGAGAAGAGAAGAGAAGAAAGAAAAAGAAAGTTTTTTCTACTTGGTATCAGATTTTATATAATCCACCCTCTTGACAACGCAGAAATTTTTTAAAGTTTTTGGCCCCTGGCGCAGCCAAGGGGCCAAAAACTTTTTAAAAGTTTTGAGGAGGAATGAGAGGTGGAAAGGAGAGGTGTGAAAGGAGAAAAGTCAAAAGAGAAACCTACAAAAAACCAAGATCTTATTGCACTTTGATCTAGGCACTTTGATTTCTGCACTTTGTTTTGTGCACTTTAATTTGGGAACTTCAATTTTGTCCCCTGAAATAACATAGGGAATCATAGTACAATATTATATTAATTTAACATTTTTTGAAATTGCCTCCAAAATACACCAATTTATTAAAATTGCAATAAAATAAAAACCTACCAAAAAAACTTCATTTATTTTTTATATATTTAATTATCAAGTCTTAAAAAATCTACATGAGGAATTTCAAAAGTTTTTATTGGTTATTTAAAATTTTATAAGCTTATAAAAAGTGTGACTAAATCTAAAAAGTCAATTTTCAATTTTCTCACTTTTGATTTGAGGAACTTAATAAAACATAATGAATAAAATATTAATTTTTTGCAAAAATTTAATATTAAGTGGTCCTAAATTTTTAATACCTTTTTGGATTTCAATTTTGACTACTTTTTGATTTCTACACCCATTGAGAAACTATATGTAAATTTTTAAATAAATTTTTATGAGACAAAATTTTATTTTTAAAAAAATAAAGAGCTTATAATAGTATTTTATATAAAGATTTGAACAAAATAAATTAAAAAAATTGCCTAAAGTTAAAAAAGCTTTTTTTTTCTCTTGATTTCTTTTTTTACATATAGAAAAAAATTTAATTCTAATTTTTTTAATTTTGATGTATCAAATATTAAATTGAAGATTTTTTACACTTCAATTTTTGCACTTTCAATTTTGTCCCCTCTATTCAAAGAAGTAAATAAATTCTATTTTAAAATCCAAAATAAATTAAGGTGTGTTTTAAATTGCATTGATTTGGGCACTTCAAACTTTGTTTTTTAATTTTAGCTACTAGTAAAAACATTTTAAAAAAGTCAAATTTAAGGAAAATATTAAATTTTTTGGGAAAATTTTTTATTGAAAAAAGGTCAGAGATCAAAAAATCCATTGATTTGGAGATTTTGATCTTCACACTTCAACTTTAGGCACTTGTCTGGTTTTGATGGGCTTGGATTCTTGCCTCCCTTAGTTGTCCCCTGTGTCCTCCCTCTGGACTCCTCTACAAGTGGCTATTCCAGTGTTGCACTGGATGATATCTTGGTGTATTCTTCCTCCGGAATGGGAGCCAAACTTAGTTAGTTTAGCCCCCCTCTCTTACACTAAGGGTATTTTTCCCTAAGTACTGTTGGGATTAAATCAAAGAAATAAAATTTGAGATATCAAGATAAATTTATTTTAACTAAAAAAGGATATCTATACCTTGACAGCTCTCTAAAAATTTTAAGGGTTTACCAGAAACCTGCTTCTTGGAATCTTCAGTCCAAGGTAGAATTGCAGAAGAAGAACCCTGCGCCTTTTAAACTGAGGCATCATACATGAGTCAGTGATTGGTGGGTATTTTTGAGTCTATTTTGGATTTAGAAGCTTCTTTTGACTTCATTATGATATTTGATAACCTCAGAGAATTTGATCAGGGTAAGAATTTTCTATCATTTGACTGTTGGGCTGGGAGGGAGTTTCCTCAACACACACATCAGCAAGATTCACATCAGCATGGTTAGGTGTGCTATATCCAACAGGTATGATCCAAAACAGCAATTTTCTTTGCATCCCACTCATGCTGCTCCATCTTGGCACTTAAAACAGCCATGTGTACAGCTTGCTGAATATCCCACTCTTTCATCATAACCTTGAGATCTTTCTGGCATATATACCTATTGGTGGTGTTTTTTGATGAAAATTAATAATTCACACCCATCACAGAAACAGCCAAAAAAAATTACAAAAAAATCTATAAAAATTAGATACCATCTGAAGACATCAGATTAGATGTGCTTTTCTCCAAAGCATTGGATACTTGCAGAAATCTTTAAATACAATAGAAAGATGACATTTTTCTGGGTTCAAGTGGATCTCTCTTTGATAAAATTGGTAATAGAGAAATCATATGAGTCCATGTCTGCTAATCTTGGCCTTTCAAAAGCTTTATTGTCGTAACTGTGCTGTTTTAGCAGAGTTACAAGGGAAAAATATTTAGAGACTAGATAATAATCTTTATTGAGAGATAGTTATTATATAGTCATTGTGAATCAAGGATAGTAGGAACAAGATTGGTGATCACACGGTTGGATGGGAGAAGGGGATGGCTTGATCCTGGTAATGAGTCAAGCGCCAAATTGAGGTATCCACTGTGAAGGATCATCATTTGTTAATGTTGTTGGATTTGGTAATTCAAGTTGACTTCCTAGTCTGACTTTGGGTAACCGGATAATTGAATTGCAGGTCACAAACCTGCTTGGTTGGAACCTTGCTGGCGGGTTGAGCCTGTGGTTTTGACACCCCCTGGCTGAAGGTCAGCCTCCTCTGAGGGCAGGTTGTCAGGGAGGTTGTCAGGAGCCCGGGCGCCATATTGAATCAATTGTTGTTAAGTGGCAGGCAGGGCGGTTTCTTGTTGTTTCTGTCTTGCTTTGCAGGGTCATAAGCGGTCGTGGTGTAAGGTCTTGTCTTGCTTGTGTTTCCCAAGCCCTTGCACAAGGTAAGTTTTATTTTCATTTACCTTCAGAATGATTGCTGGCCCTACTTTCTTGGGTTGTAGTTTGCTCTTGTCAACATTGATGACCCAAACTTTGTCCCTGACTTCATGTCTGTTGCAGATGGGAACAAATGTCTTTTGTAGGTGTTCCCTTTCTTTGGCTGCTTGCTTGTTGTTGGCCTCTACTACTTGAGGATCTGAGCAAGAGGGGACCTGACTTGGAATTTCCAACTTAGGTCCTGTCAATGCTTGAATGATATTTGGCTGTGTGCCATATACCAGTTCAAACAGGCTTTTTCCGGTGGATCTGTTCACTCAGGTTTGGCACACAAGTAATGCAGCCGATAGCTGCTTATACCAGTCTTCAGGTCTCCTGGCAGTGAGTTTGGCTAGGGCTTGCACAAGGCTACCATTAAGCCGCCCTATGCGTCCATTGGCCTGTGGATGGTATGGTGTTGTGACAATGTGTTTGACCCCATTCTTGGTGAGGTACACATTGGTGTCTTTGGAGGTCAATTCCTTGCCTCCATTGGTTATCAGGAGTTCTGGATTTCCAAACCTGCTACTTATTTCTTTGCCAATAAATTGTTGGACGTTGTTGCCAGTGTGTGCCTTCACCGCTTGGGCTACTGGCCACCTTGTCGCAAAGTCAATGGCTGTGATGATGTATTTTTTGTTGTTGTGCTTTCCTGGCATGGGGCCCACAATGTCAAGAGCCCATACTTTGAACAGTAGTTGGGTCCAAATGGGGAGTACAGACTTAGGCGTGGTTTTGCTTTTAGCAAACTTTTTGCAAACCTTGCACTGTTCTAATACCTCCTGGACGTTGCGGTATAAAGTTGGCCACCAGGCTTTATGCTTTAGAAACTTGTATAGGTTTTGGCTCTTAGTATGTCCAAGATCTCTATGATAGCAAAGAATGGTATCAACTTGTTGATGTGTGGGAATGTAAGGAATGGTTGTGCCATCTGACATCTTTCTGTGAAGGGTCCTGTATACGTCAGCCAAGAGGTGTTGATTCTTGATAACCATTTCTTTGGTGATATTGGTTGTGTCTGCAGGGAATCCTTTGTCTTTTGTACGTAGCACTAAGAGAGGTCAGTCTGGGTCAAGCCCATTCTCTACTCTTGAAGCACGGACATACAGGCGGGACAGGGCGTCTGCCATGGTGAGTTTGGCCCCAGGCTTATATTGGATGAGCATGTTAAACCTCTCTAATATTTCCATCCACCGCGCTTGGCGGCGTGACAGATTTGCTTGCGTCTTGAAATAGATGAGCAACTTGTATTTGGTTAGTGCTGTGAATTCTTCCTGCTGTTCTAGATAGCAGCGCCACTTGACTAGGCAGTGTACAATGGCCAGCAGTTCCTTGTCAGGATAGGGTATTGGCACTTGCCGTCTGTCAGTTTGCGTGATTTGTAGGCTACAGACAGGAAGTCACCATCACTATTCTTAATTTGTAGTACTCCCCCAATGGATGCATCTGAGGTGTTGGTTTCCATCTGGTATTCTCTGTCTTGTTTAGGGTATTGTAAGATGGGAGCTGTCATGAGCTTTTCTTTGAGGCATCTAAAACAGAGGTCCTGTTGGGGGGTCCATACAAATTTAGACTTGGCGTCAGTTATGGCAGACAAGGGGGCGGTCAAGACGCCACAGTTGGGTATGAAGCGTCACACATAGGCCACCATTCCCAAGAAGGTGTGTAGTTCTGACTTGTCCTTGGGAGGTGGCATCTTGCAGATGGCCTGTATCTTTTGACTGTTGGGTTTGATGCCGTCTTTTGAGACTATGTGTCCCAAGAAGGGTAGTTGCTCCCAGAAGAACTGGCATTTGGAGGGTTTGGCCAACAGTTTGTGTTGTACCAAGGTCACAAAGACCTCTTCCAGGTCTTTGTGGTGCTGTTCCACTGAGGGGCTGTAGACAATAATATCATCCAGGTAAACTAGGGCATGTTTGCCTATGTGTGGCGCAAACACTTTGTTCATGAAGGTTACAAAAGTGGACAGGGCATTGTTCATGCCAAAGTTGAGTACCACACATTTGTAGGAACTGTACTTGGTGCAGAAGGCTGTCTTGGGGATGTCTTCCTCCTTGATACAAATCTGATTGTAGCCTGCAGTTAGGTCAATCTTGGAGAAGACAGTGGCTCCTCCCAAGGCTTCAAAAAGGTTGTCAATCAGTGGCAGTGGGTAACAATTCTTGATGGTAACTTTGTTTAGGGCTTGGTAGTCTGTGACCAGACTTAAGGTACTGTCCTTCTTGGCCACAAAGAATACAGCGGCGCCAAAGGGAGACTGTGAGGGGCGGATAAGTCCTTTTTCCGGTGCTTCCTTGAGATAGGCACGCAGGGTATTGTCCTTGTTTGGGGTCAGCCTGTAAATGGGGTGTGCCTTGGGTACAGCCCCCTTGAGTTGGATAGAGTGTTGGATGTGCTTCTCAGGGGGTAGCCCAGGTAACGCTTCCTTAAAGATTTCTGGATGGCGGGCTACAATGTCGCAGTCTTGAGGTGTGGAGGTATCCTGGTGGTCCTTGAAGTGTATGATTTCATACTGAAAGGAATCCCAGTCAATTGCCTTCAGGTTTTCATTCTTGTCCAGAGTCTCAGTGATGCACACAAAGACGTGGTCACATAGGAGTTGGTCCACTGAGTTGGGGTAGATTTGGTGGTTGACGCCTTCACGCTTGATGTTCAACACAGAGGTCTTCCAGTCCATGTGTGGGTTGTTCTTCTGTAACCAGTCTAGTCCCAGTACAATGTCAAACTTAGGGAAGTCAATGACAGGACCTTGGATGGTGGAGTGGAGGTTCTCAAGCATGACAGAGAAGGGGGTGGTTTTCTTTGTCACAGCAATGTGGTGTTCATCAGCCAGGACCAGGTTTTTAATCCGCAAAGGATTAGTGGCCAGCTTGAAGTTATCCACAAAGCTACTGTTGACTAAGGTTCAATCCGCGCCCAAGTCCAGAAGCGCTGAGCCTGTGTAACTGCAAAAGTGGAAAGGGTAAGACATCAATTTATTGGGATGTCTAGCAATGATGTATAGTACCGGGTCTTCCAAGGGCAGATGGATCATTGGGCATTGGTCCACATCCTCAGATCAGTATTCATTATTGGGCAAGTCAGGAGTTGTGTGGGAAGAGCTTGGCTCGCTTAGTGCTCTCCCCGGGCTTTTCCCTCCTCTTGGTTGCCTTGGGTGGCGGTGACATGGAAATGTGTGCAATTTGACTGGCCATTATTTCCATTTCTATGTCCATTCAAACCTGTGGGCTTGTGGTTATTGTTGTTTCCTTTGCCTCCAGGAGGTGGTTAAGTAGAGCGTCTGCTTGGATGGGAGTCATTGGGCCTTTCTCGCTTCCCAGTCTGTGCCTTGTGTAGAGCATTGGACGTTTGTTCCGCTTTTTCTGCTTCACGGTACAGGCTTTGCAGGTTGGTCACCTGATCCAGGTTCACATGCCTCATCACGTGCAACTTGAGGGCGTTGTAGTACATGGGGTGTGTAGCTGGGGTGTCAAAGGCCATGTCAGATGGGGCACAGAGATGGAGTTCCTTGTAGGCGCGGGTGAGTTCTTTAACAGTGCCTGTCTGGGCCAGGTTCTTTACCTGACATATGATCATGAGTGCTGTATTCTTAAGCACAAACCTTGCCAAGAAGTCCTGCTTAAAGGTATCCCAGTTCTTGTCAGTGTGCTCTTTGTGCCACTTGTTGCACCAGGTGCCAGCGTCATGGGTCAGGTGAATGGAAATCTCCACAATCCAGAATTGCTGTGGGCATTCCATTTGAGCCAGCTTGCTTTGGGCGGACTGGATCCATGTGCGGCATTGTTGTTGTTGGCCCCGGCAAAGGGCTCCAAGGCAGCGCTGCAAAGCTTTTGTGCTACATAGGCAGCATAGTGGTTTTGTCAGCTGATTGTGGCATCAAGGAGGGTGCCTGAAAGAACCCTTGCGCAGACATGGCATTGAAGGCGGGTAGCATAATCACTGTGTTTTAGTAGAGGACAAAACCATCAGGTATCTTGGTACCAGGAGTGTACAGAGCCCAGTTGGGCAGGAGGCCAGACATGATTCTGTCAAGTATTTGTTGGCCGCGGTGTGTGTGGGCAACAGGCGGAATTTTTCAAGATAAGGTAGGATGGAGAACCTACCTGTGCTACCAATATTGTAACTGTGCTGTTTTAGCAGAGTTACACAGGGAAAAATATTTAGAAACTAGATAATAATCTTTATTGAGAGATAGTGATTATATAGTCATTGTGAATCAAGGATAGTAGGAACAAGATTGGTGATCACACGGTTGGATGGGAGAAGGGGGTGGCTTGATCCTGGTAATGAGTCAAGCGCCAAATTGAGGTATCTACTGTGAAGGATCATCATTTATTCATGTTGTTGGATTTGGTAATTTGAGTTGACTTCCTAGTCTGACTTTGGGTAACCAGATAATTGGATTGCAGGTCATGAACCCGCTTGGTTGGAACCTTGCTGGCAGGTCAAGCCTGCGGTTTTGACATTAATTCACTTCCTATAAACTTTTAGGAGCCTTTATCCAGTTATTGTTGCAAACCTTACCTACCTTTTTATAATTAACAAACATAAATATTCTTGTATTAAAGGCTTTAGTTTACAATAATTTACCCCAAGCCTTCAGACCTTACAGTGAACAGCACCTTGGTTGAGCTGCAAGATTCAGAAATTCCTGCAAGTTGTGAACAAGCCAAAGATTTAACTGGAACTGCTAAAATTAATCACCAATCAACAGATAATGATCCCAAACCTGAAGAATTAATTGGCACTGTCTCAGCCTCATGCCCCAACCAAGTAAAATCTGATACTGATGGAGCCAGCCAATTATCTGCCAGCTGCCAACAGAATTCCCCTGCCAAGACCAAGTAGTCTAGATCTCAATCCTCACTTCCAAAGTCACATTCAACCACTTCCCAGAATCCAGTACCCAAGAGTTGGGACACCAAAAGCTTACAAGGAGTAGGAAGTGGCATATACAAGGTAGACTGGATGAATGGTATAAACCCCATTTCCCCACACTTAAATCAAGTGCAGACAATGTCAAATAAAGTGAATGAATCTATTGGTTTTGTTTGCATTATTAGGATTACAATTTATACACCACTTGAGCAGAAGTCAAACCAGAAGACTAGAGTACTACCCTAGACCCACACCCATGGACTACCAGCAAGGTCCAGATCCTGGAATAGCTGGCATTTCATATTAATCCTCTTCTCTACCCCTTACACAGCCCTACAACCATAGTAGAGCTGGGACAGTCATTCTGACCACCCTCAGTCTGGCCAAAGCCGTTGTTCCCAACCTTGGTGCCTATTGCCCCTTAGCTGCAGGTTTGCTATACCTAACCCGTTCTTTGCCTTCCTCATTTGGGCTCTTGTGACCCAGTATCCTGATGGCTGGAGTTCCCCTTCAGCACCTTGGTACATGACAACTGCTAGCCATGATAGCAGCTACCTGTGCATGGCGTGCAAAAAAGGCCATACTAGATGTAGAAGGGGTGAGAACATACTACTGGGTATTTTTCTGGGCAGAGTTGATAAGTAGGGAGTTTCTATTAGCTGGGGCTACTACACTGGCAGACTCAGTGTGCTCCTGCATGATTTCATTAAGCCCAGGAAACAGCTTGCTGATTTGGCTGTTGTCAGAAGAAGACACAATAATTTTTAATAAAAATTAAGCTCAATACAAGAGCTGTGTGTTTTAGTCAGTTTTATTTTAACTATGTCTTATTTGATGAATAATGTGTATTTAATTTTTATATGTTCTAAAATAGAGCAGGGCAATTGTTCAAGAATGCTAATGATCCCAAAAAGAATAGATGTGAATCTACATTAGATCATTTACCATCCTTTTTAAGATGTTGATCTAATAATTTAATTTTAAATTCACTTCATTTTTCACTTGAGATTTGGTTATTGGATTTGACAATCCCCCATTTTGCCCAACAGGTTCTAAATTTACAGTACCAAGTTGTTTTGTTTGTAGTTTGGGGCGTGTTGTCTCATTTGATTTAATTTTTATTTTAAATGAGGGTTGTTGTGTTTCTTGTTTGGCTTTTTGCCAGTCCACCAAAAAAATTCAAATTATTTGCAGTCTGGAACTTGCCAAAGTTGAGCTTTGTTTAAGGTTGAATTCATTTTGTTTAGATATGGCAATCTTGCTTATCCTCACAGCTTTGAAAACTACTGTATCTGAAGCTGAGAACAGAAGGGCAGTAATTGTCATCCAGAGATATAAACAGAAATAGATCTGGCCTTGATTAGTTTATTTTTCCTTGGATCAAAAAAATCACTTGAAGATTTAAAATGTCAAAATTTTCATTTGGATTGTTTATGGGATTATGTACTATAAATAAAATCATCCACTCTTTATTTTGCTTTAAGGTTTAATAACCTCATCTTTATTTGTATCTATAGTTAAAGCATAGCTTTAAGATAGTTGCACTCATTAAATACCAGATTTTTACCGACCTGTCAAACTTGAGAATATACCATATGAATATAGAAGAATACATTTTTGTGGCTTTTGAAATCAACACACCATTCCTGTACAGATACATCAAAGCGCCCAGATTAATACACTTGATCTAAATAGCTGATGAAATAAGTCATCATTTTTGAGTTAAGTTCAATTAAAACACCTAGCCATACACTACTAAAAAGTAGAGCAAGTCAACCACACTGATTAATTGGTCTTGCATGAAATTTGGCAAAAATTAAATCAAAGCTGAATTTTGTTTATGCAAACTTATTTATTCTGTTCATCTCTTCGTAAACTACAGATATCCAATCTTTTGATATCCACAGTTTTTCCATAGCTTTAACAAAAACAAAATCAACTTTAACATTTTTCTAGAGGGAAAAGATGTATTTCTCGGTTAGCGAGTTAGGTCATTTAAAACAATACCAAAAGAAAAATAAATAACGGTGCTGCTGAGTAGGGAAAGCACCTTAAGCATTTAACCATCAATTGTCAGTTCGGGTTTTTCAGCGGTGCATTTCGCACAATGAGTTCTTCGCTTGAAATTAAAATGGTCGCATTCAAGACAGTTCCAATCTCCGTTCTGCTTAAGCGCTGCCTCGACTTTTCTATACGCTTCAGGTGTTGCTTGGGAATTACAGCTATGACAAACAGTGTCTCTAGAGTGGCAAGGCTCACCACAGGTTGTACAAATCCAATCACCTTTCCGTATGAGCTTAAACAAATTGGGAGGAAGCACGGCACTTTTTTTAGGACTCAGACAACTATGACAAGTCTGGTTGCCTCTGGAATTAGAGGCAACGCAGAAGGGACATATCCAAAACGAATGTATTATTTTACTTTTTGACGCAGCTTCGTTCGGAAATGAATTAATCTGTTGATTTATCTAGAAAAGGAATAAACATGGGTTTCTGGGTTGCTTCTACCTTCAGGGAAGATGCTGACGCATGCAGGCTTCTTGCTCGAAGGATTTTTTTTGGAAATTATTCTGGATAAAATTTTGGCATACATCACGATTTTTCTAGAAAAAGTCTGTAGTCAATGCCTTTAGTTAGAGGCGATCGTAAAGAATATCAAGCAAAAGTAAAAAGCCGGATTTTGCTACTTACTAAAGCAAAAGATAATCTAACTAGTCAGCAATACTATACAAGTTCATTTTAGGTACTTAAATTACAAATGGATATAATATGTAGATTTAGAAGTTATAAAATAGAGTTTCTACAAATAAGATGGCTTTTAGGTATGGTGGCAACCTTGAATTGTTTAAAAAAATACACTTGAAGCTAAAGCCAACCTATGCTAGGCTTGTACAAATTGCTTCGACAGGATAGTGAAGCAGCTAGAATCAATCTGGTATTTATGACCCACCAATCCATAAAAATCCACTCAATTGACGTCACATTCAAAACAACAATTTTCTTCTCCATACTTTTTTAATCTAACGTTCTCAAAAGGATGCTTCTATAAATAATGTATCTTAGTAGATTAGTCTGATAAACAGCAGTATTTTTTAACACCAACTTTTAAATTCCCCACAAGGGTAAAAAGGGGAAGTCAAATACAAAGTTTGTTCTTGTCTACCAAACCATTATATATTAGTGTTGTACTTTTCAGAGCTGTTGAGATAAATGGACCAAAGTTGGCTCAGAGCAAACAAGAGTTGTGCTATGAATAAAAGTAAGCATTAAGCACATGATTTGATAGTTAATAACAGTGATATGCGTGATAATGGACAAATAAGATCAAACATCATGTATATTAATCACACAACACACCAAAGCCATGTGTAAGCTCAGGAATTTGAGATGTAAGTGTTGCAACTGAACCAATAATAGTTAAGTATGGCTGTTGGGGAAGATAACAGTCCAGGAAAGGGACAGAAAATGTATTAAGAATAATATCATATTTATTGTGCATATTGGGGGCTCTTATACCAAGGTAATGTGTCATTGTGCCACTAAGGGGTTGACACTAATGGCAGTGATCCAAATAAGGTGTGAAAATGTGTTGGATAGATTCAAGTGTAGGATTGTTGTCCTGATAGGGTTTTCTCCTTATAAAGAAATAATAGATTCTACCAGGGCAAGTAAATTGAGAGAGTATATGATATTAGACCTTTCATGAGGTGGTTTGTTGAGTGTCCCTACTCATAGTAAAATATAGTGGCAACTGAGATGTTGATTCCAGTTTTACACCCCCTTGCCTCCTGGCCCACCTCATTGTCCTCAATAACTATGAGAACCTGAAGAGCATCTTATAAGGTTCAGGAAAAGTTTTTCTTAGCAGGAATAGTGCAACAGGGGTACAATTCATTGTGGTGGAATTACTAGGTGTTGCCTTATGCATCATTCATGTGTTAAGTGTTTTTGTCCATAACCGCAGCCACTTTGAAGGGCCCAAGAAGCTGATGTTCTAGCTTTGCCTGTATAGTATTAAGAGTGTACATGAGGTCTTTCATAGTGTAGTAGGTCAGTAGGTGCTTTATGGCCTTCTGAAATCTTGTGTGTTCTGCCTCCTGAGCCTTGACACACCTCTGTTTAAAGAAGGATGTGACTGCAAGAGAGGGCTTAGTGATGATTGCAGCGAGCAACTTGCCTTGACTAATTTTGTAAACTTCATCTGAAGTTTTAAATTCCAGAGTGCTGGGTCTGAATCCAGTACCACAGTTAATTCTGGTGGGGAGGAAGATACTCTGTCAATTATTTTTCCGTCAACTGACGTTCAGTCAAATTTGATCCAGCTATAACTTTGTTCATAAATAAAATTTTAAACTCTACAGTAAATCAAAAATTTAAATATAATCTATTTACTAATAAAAGATATGCTTCACACATATAATTATTTTTGATTCCATTTTTTGTATTTAAGAGGCTTAATTTTAAATATTTATCTTTTTAAAAGCTAGTTAAATTAAGTTGCACTGCTAGAAAACAAAATAAGAGCATTGAAATTTTTAAGTGATAATTTTTATAGAACAGAAGTCCATTATTTTCTATTCTTGATTTTTTATTGCTGTGAAGTGAAAAATCTGCATAGGAAGAAATCTATAGTTGTATCAAATTTGACCAGAAATCAGTCAACAGAAAAATAATTGCCAGAATATCTTCCAGCCCCGCCCCAGGGCTGGCAGCCTAAAGGCTTGGTTGGCCATATTTTGATCCCAGTTGGTGCTTTGATTTCTTTTATAAGGGATTTTTTGTTAGGGAATGTTTTTTATTAATGAAAGTTGATGTCTTTTGGATGGTGTTAAGGGGATACTTATTCCTAACTGTGTAAGCATGGGGTGCTCAAGGCAATCATTAGGGCTAATATTTAGATAAGTAGTTGATGAACCTATTAAATTGGATGCTTAGGAAGTAAAGTTGATTAATTTGCAATTGAAATCCCTGGCTAATCACTTTTGTGAAAGAAGAGATAAATAATACCACATAGTATTAGCTTTTAGAAGGAATATCTGAAGAGGAACCACTATTTTCTAGGTACTTTGAATGAAAACCATTTGCTAGACCATTAGTTTATATTTACAGCGTCCCAGGGAAATGTTGAATGAATCTTGAAATATTTTCCCAATATAGATTTCTACAAGAGAAAAGATGAAAACACCTTAAATAAAAGTTTTCAAACACTTTTTCTGTGAGAGCCAAAGGCAAAAACAATATAAAAGTGATATGAACCCCTGAGGAAATTTCTCTCACATGCTTTTCTATGATAGCAAAATGTTAAAAGGCTTTGATAAAACGTTGGCAGACCAGGAAAACTTTAAAACTTCAGATGGCAAATTTTTAGCACTTGCCAGTGAAGTGTTGGCATTATTATTTTGGGATCAGCAAAACTGTGAAGACAAAAATAAAGCTCTTCAGGATGGCTGGAAAATAAATCACTGGTTGATTTTGAGGCCTATTCTACTGATGGAGTTTGTTATTGAAAAGGCCTGAAGCTTAATTAAATGATATCAAAAGTATTGTATAAATGTTTAAGGCTTTTAGTAAGGTAAGGCTGAAAGCTAATTTTGTAATAGAAAGAAGGCTGCAATAAATTACTTAAGCTTTCTGTGGAAACATTCTAAGAGAGAAAAACTTGAAACAAGGGGCTATATATAATAGACTAAATGTCAGAACAAAAGAATATGGGGCAGATTAGTTGAGAAATGTTGAAGAGGCTGGAAAGAAACTCTACCCATCAACTGGAGCGGATAGATTGATTTCAATCTATAGCAAAAAAAGATCTGTGGGCCATAGCTTGATGAGCTTGCTAAGCAATAGAGAAACAGTACAATACACTAGTATAGAGGGGCTCTAAGAGGATATTTATTTTACTTAATAAAGACATTCACAACCCCTGAAAAATAGTACCACTTTCTCATAGAAAGAATTTCCCTGGTACCTATTACAGTAGTTTTAAAAGCTATGGCAACAAGCAAAAATTCTTCCAATTTAAACAAAATGATTTCAGATTTAAACAAAATCCAAGTCTCAGGTTAAAATATATACTCTGTTAACAGGGTTTATTGGCGTTAATGAGCAAAATGGGTCAACACAGCAACAAAAAGCTCACATGCAAAGCAAAACCATCCAAAATATAATCTGAAATACATCAATTCACAAACAAAATGGTGTGAGTTGACTTTTGGTGTACATATGTTTAATATGTGAATTGGTGACAAAATACACCCAAGCAAGGTGTGTCAAAACTCAATCCAAAAACAAAACACAATAGCAACTCACAATGTAAACAAAATCACTCACGCAATGTGTGCAATGGATTGTAATCATGAATGATACCAAGGTATCTAAAATAAGACACAAGATCTGAAACATAAATTTTAAAAATATTGTGCTGGGTGTTTGAATTTGGCAGTAAAATCTAGGGAAATGAGTGGATTTTTTTAAGTATTCTAAAATGGGCGTTGTAACACCAAAAACAACTAACTAAGAAATAAAAAATCTATAATTGGGATATTGGGTGGAAAAAAATAATAATTGAATATCCATAAACAGATAAAAGCAAAAATTAAAATTAGAGAGTAAATTAATTAAGTTTTATTTAATATTTTATTAAATTCTAAAAATGAAAGGAACACAACAACAGACTACCATTGCACCCGTTGTGTGCCGCAGTTGCGGTTGCCCCCACAGGTCAAAGAATAGACTTAGTACAACACAAGTGCCTACTCAGGAGGGAGGCGGGAGAGGAGAGAGCAATAATGAGGTTGCACTGACACAGTCGGTTCAAGGAGCACAAGCTGCTAGGGTGTGGAGCATAAACCCTTGGGTCCCAAAGCTGACCCGGAAGCCCACCAAGGTCACCACTACCAAAACAGTTAGAAACAAGGAGGTAGAACTTACTTTGTATGTGTTTGACGTTGTGTACCGGCAAGAGTTGGTCCCGTCAGCCATGCTGGAGAAGGTGAAGCCTGTACTTGATACTAGCTATGAGCCCTAAGTCAGTGATGGTGATCAGGAGGATGATAAGGAGCCTCAGTTCTACCAAACCAATGAGGGACAGCTGGTGCTAAAGAAAGTTGCAGCCTTCTACAACAAGGTGCCCATGCCTTGCAAGCCTGTCATCAATCAGGATCCTGGCTTGTCTGAACCCACAAAGCCCGCCTAGAAGCGCATCCCTGACATCAAATTCATCATCCTGCTTAAGCTAATGTGGGAATTGGGTGACTACAAGGCGGCTGCAGCCCTTGTTGGAGTGGATCCCAAGTACGCCAGCAAGACCTTCAACAAGTTCATTGATACTGGCCGAGTCTTTGCCGCAGAGAAATCCTTGCACGTTTCCACTATGCTCACCAAGGAGCACAAATGGGCAATCTGCCAGTGGATCACCTGGGACTGCCATCTTGAACTGGCAAATATACAGGCTATGATCAAGTCCGCTTTTGGGATTGAGGCCTTGATTTCCTGTTACTACCATCTGGTCAAGGGAATGTGATTTTCCTGGAAAAAACTTGGGGTATCCCCATACAATTGGAACAGCCCAGCCAATATTGAGACCTGGAAAAACTACGCAGAGGCGTATACTGCCCTCAAAGCCAAGGGGACGGTCAAATTTTACTATATTGACAAATCAGCATTTGCCTCATTGATGTGCAATAAGTATGGGTATGTCCCCAGAGGCTCCAATGACGGGATGGCTTGGCATGCTGCAGTCTGCGCCACAGCCTATTCAATGGTGGCTCTCCTTGGTCCAAAGGGGGTCAAGCTCTACCAAATGATACTAGGCTCCCACAATAGCTGGACCTTCCTGTCATTTCTCTGATTAGTCCAGGAGCACCTGAGGCGCACAAGCCCGGGCTGCACCAACGTAATTGTGTTGGACAACATTGGTCTCCACAAGGTGGCTGATATTCTTGAAGAATTTCCATCAATCAACACAAGCATTGCAGTGGGCCCCCAGCAATTGGCCACGGCAAATATGCGCCTTCTCTTTCTCCCTGCCTATTTGCCCTTTCTAAATCCCATTGAGGAAGTCTTTGGGTGGCTCAAGCAAGTTGTCAAGCAAGGAACCCCAACTGGGACTGAGGACCTGTTTGATTTGCTGCAGGCCAGGATCCATACCCTCCCAGCTGAGACTGTGGCCAAATTCTATGGCCACGCTGATTTGTTCATCCCTGCGTGCCTAGCCAAACAGCCAATCTATTAAAGGCTTAGTGTGTCCAATTTTTTTATATTCTCTAATTTATTTTTCAACATTTATTAATTATCATTTTATATTTAGATGTTTATACACCTGCAATCACATTCAGAAGATCCATCAATAGATGTAAGTAATTTATTTATTTTATTGTATATTATTTTATTATGCCATCTAAGGGTATCCCAAACACTTGATACTGGATTACGCAAACGCATTAATATCACATTATGAAAATAAATATAATAATCAAAAAAAGTTAATGTAATGTGTTCAGATCAGAAGTAGATTTTATTGAAATATATTATCATGCTTTTATTAAGACCTTCTCTGGGATATATTCTGCAGATCTTGTTTGCAAAAATAATAATTGGAAAATTTTATTATAATAAAAATATTATAAATTGCAATTGAATTATTTGGAAGAGAGAATTAATTAAGATCAACTATAGTGATTTTGGTGGTATGTACCCACCCCACGATGGAGGTGGCGCACAACCTCCACCGCCACACCGTGGACGGTGGATACACCAGTATTGAAATACTCTCTCCTGCTGGTGAAGGGAAGTAGGGTCAGGTGGGAGTGAAGCAGCAGCTTTTTGGGCAGGGCTGCAAACCTGTAGATACCAGCCAGGACCAGGGCATCCTGGATGACGTGATTCACCAAGTCATACCTGGGGGGACCTTCTTCCCATCCAGGGAGAGCCTGGCCTTGTTGATCCCCAGAAGGACCCCATCCAGGTCCTCAACCAACGCGCCCATCCCAAAGAAGAATAAAACCCCAGGTAAACAACGAGGTGAAGCCTTTGCCCAGCAAAGGCTTCTGTAAACTTGCACAGTTTATTATAAACTGTGCTTATCTTCTTGTTGTGCTTTGTCTTGGCAAAGGTCATCTCCATAGCTGCCGGGACCCCCGTCTTGTTGGCACTCCAGGCCAGCCCAAAGTCCACCAGGAAAATTTTGGTCTTCTTTACGGCTGTTGTGTCTGCAACAGCCAATTTTCCCACCACACGCCCAAAGTTGTCCAGAAGGTAAGATAGGGTATGCTCCAACGGGAAGCAGAAGCAAGCAGCCACATGAGCCCGGCCCATCTCTGGTACATTCTTGAATGGGAGCATCACCAGGACGTCCCAAACAAGCTCAATGAAGTTTACACAGTAAACTCCACTGAGTGATACCGGGTCCAGGTGGACCAGTTGGGCATCCTTGTAGGCAGTAACTGCCCACTTGGATGCCCCCTCTCCATGCGTCAGCCCAGCTAATGCCTCCCTGGACATAGGAAAGGACCCGTGGATACAGTCTTCAAGCTCCTGCAAGACAGGGGGGACAGGAAAAGCTGCTTGGCCACATGAGTGGTGTAGTTGGCGTAGAATGTGGCAGGGACAAAAGGGACCAGGACCCGGCAGAGTTCACCATCAACTTCTTCTAAAAAAAGGTAAGTATTTGGAAATTTTTATTAATTATTATTTTAGGTTACCTTCTGCAGTCTCCTCCTTGCCTGCAGCCTCAGCAGGCTTTTCTATTCTCGGTGTAACCAGTTGTGCTGGCTGCTCAGTGTCATCTGTTTGGATACGTTTTGCGGGTCTTAGGTGGGCATACATTTCTGGGTCATCTGTCCAGACAGACAGCGTGGAGAGGGCAAAGGACTTGAATTGAAGGCCTTCCACAACGTGCTTCTGGACATTTAAAAGTCGCTCAATTGTTGTTTTGGGGGTGTCTGGAATCTTGGCCATGAGTGCTTTGGCAGACACCTTTTCAATTCTGTCCCCTTCAAGGACGGCAGACTTAACTCTTGCTTTGACCTTGCGGTCAATCTCTTTAATTTTGGCAATTGCCAAGTCAAGATCTTTTAGCAGCTTTTCAAGTTCTCTCATTTTATTTTTTTACTAACCTTTCCATATGTTTTTATAGCTTTTGCCCCAATAAATTCTGTATTATTTTGATACTGTTGCATCTTTGTTTATTCCTTTTTGTTTTTCTGTTTATCACATTATCCCATCTTTTTACCCATTGTGTATATGTTTTACGCTCATCTTAATATGAGTCGTTTGCTTTGTGTTGGCATTATTTCCTTGATTACCATATTATTTTTAGTGCTTGACATAGCCCCTTGTGAAAACATTAACAACGATTTGGTGATCAGCTAAATTTGAGTTAGAAAATTATAGGTTAACTTTTTTTTATAAAGTTGTTACTGATCTGAATTCAAAACCTTAATGATAAACTTTAAGCCAATCAGGAGCCAAGTGATAAAGTGATTGATGTGACATAAAGGGACATTCAATAATTCTTTAATGCATGTGCGCTAATTAATATGATTGGCTGGATGTTTTGCCATTGTACGCCATTGCCGCTGTGGCAAGTTGTTGATAGACTAGTGCTAACCCAGCAGCTGATTGGGCACTAGTCCATCAACAACTTGCCACAGCGGCAATGGCGTACAATGGCAAAACATCCAGCCAATCATATTAATTAGCGCACATGCATCAAAGAATTATTGAATGACCCTTTATGTCATAACAATCACTTTATCACTTGGCTCCTGATTGGCTTAAAGTTTATCATTAAGGTTTTGAATTCAGATCAGTAACAACTTTATCAAAAAAAGTTAACCTATAATTTTCTAATTCAAATTTAGCTGATCACCAAATTGTTGTTAATGTTTTCATAAGGGGCTATGATTGGGTGCTAAAAATAACTGTGTTCAGGATCTAGATACACACCTTAGTAAATATATGATTTTATAGAAATAAGCTGAACATAAAGAATAAAACCAACTATAAACAAAGAGAACATGAACAATTGAAATTCAAAAAAAGATAATATAAATAGAAAATGTTTGGTGACAGGGGTTTATTGGGGCGGGGAAGAGTGATGCCTAGTAGGCAGAATGGCGCGGGAAGGAAGACGTAGAGGCAGTGCTGGCCTGGGGAGTCTGGGATTGGATGGGTTGGGTTTGCAGGCGGGGGGTGTTGGTGGCGGGGGTGGAGGCAGGAGGATTGCGCGTGATGGCCGCTATATACCGCTCATCATACTCCTCATCAGTCATTGGCTGGATGGGCTGGTAGGTGGCTGTGGCACGGGGTGGGAGGCCCTTATCCTTGCATGATTGGTTGCCCATGTTCACATGGAAAACCATTTGCGCAAACAAGTCAGCCACCATTTGGTGACCAAAGAGAAAATTGTGATCAAGGACCCCAAGATAGACGTTGTTGAAAGCCTGAGGGTGGCGCTCCTGTAGTGTATCTCCAATGTTGAAGAAGACAACATCAGCCAGATAGACGTCAGAATGGCCAGCAGGGTAGACTGAGGCCTGGTGCCCGCATACCTGGATGGCCTCAAGGGCGGTGGAGCTTCCCTCCATCTGGTGGCTCAAGAAACCCCAGTATTTGGAATTCAAGCCATCCCAGGAGTCGAGCAATCCACTGAGGATGTAGCTGTATGAGTACCCATTGATGAAATCAGGGTTTGTTTGATAGTAGACAAAACCCTTGGCTGAAACAGCCAGAAATGCACCAATGAAAGTCCCCTTCTTGACCTTCTTCCTTCCATTCTTGGTGGCAGCTTTTCCTTGGGTGCCAAAATCATCAAAAGCCATGAATAGCTTATAGTAAGAGATGAACATGACATCATCTGACAGACTAGTCAGGCATTAGACCAGGGTGGATTCAATGGCAGAATCATACAGGGAATCCTCAGTGCCATCCCATTGGTTGCCAGAAAAATTGGTAAGAACCTGTATGGAAGCCACCTTCCCATACATCCAGAGCTGCACCATACGCTCAGAAACCCATATGTTATGGTGCGTAAGCTGCTTCCAGACCTGGGTCAAGGGAAGCTTGGGGTCCCGCTGGAGGAGGTCAAGCATTATTGGGTAGGCCTTGGTTATCTGGGACTATGTGACCTTCTTTGGCTTCTTGGCTGTCCCAATCAGATTCCCCTTATTCATTAGGTTGTTGAACTCCCGCATTATGGTGGCTCGGGTAAATTGCAACTGGGCGGCAATCTGATTCCAGGACAGACCCTGCAGGTTGAGTGCCACAATTTCCTGAAGAATTTGGGCAGTAATGATTTGTTGCTTGGGGCACTGGGCCAGGGGAGCTGAAGCCTGATTGGCTGAGGGGGGAGCAGTTTGGCTGGTGGCAGAAAGATGTTCCAAATCAGGGTTGCCATCCTGATTGATTAGTTGACAGGCAGCTTGTGCAGGGGTTGGTGTGGGAGCAGGGGCAGAGCTAGACGCTAAGTGACTCTCAAACAAGTCAAAGCCATAGGGGTCGGTGGTAAGGTACAGGTCAGCTTCCTTGTTACTGTCACAGTAAGTTCCATAATGCCGGGCATTGTCTGTCCAAGTAAGAAGGCACAAAAGGCCGGGAAACCTATATCAAAGTTGACCAAGTTAACGGATTTAAACCAAATGGTCAATTGAAAATGGGTCACAGCTGCTCCAGTATGCCAGCTGAAACCAGCTCCCCCTTGTAAACTGTTGTTGATAAATTGACGTAATATGAGGGTCACCCAATATAAGCTCATTGATCAGCATGGTTGTCAGAAACTGGTCACGCAAGGGTTCTTTGCAACCGGACTAGATACTTACTTGAAGATGCCAAAGGAATAGGAGATCAAGACTCAGGTGGTATTGCTTAGTTGATTTTTCTGATATATATATTGAATAATTTTCCCTGTTTCAACTCTAAGAGCTGAGTCCTTCTAAATTTACTCAATAAAAATCAATTATCCCAAGTTCTAATTTTAAATTTTAAAAATGCATCCTGTGCTTGAGTTGTTGCGGTATATCCTGTACAATCTGATTCTGAAAAGAATCATTTCAGGAAGATGGGGCCCAGCATCTGGAACTTTGTTGTTGGTGCCGCAAAATGTTAATTTCATGCCAGCCAATTTTGTAGCTCCTCCCCCCATTCTGGAAGATGAAAATTTTGTCACTTCTCAATGCCCAGAATTCTACACTGAAGATGCATTGATGCTTTCCCAGGTCATTTATCTTGGCTTACTCTGGTTAGGATTGATTGTTCTACTTAATCCTGGAGTTTCTATTGGAAATTTCACAAAAAGATATTTAAAGCCGTGTTGGTGGTTAATCATCAATTCTATGTGGATTTGGGTGGTAATTCCCCATCATTTAGAAACGGCTTCATATTATCCAGTGATTTCTATCACATTACTCAACTCTTCTACGTCTGAGTTTTTGGAAGCAGTTTGTCATGAATTTGTGTTTCTTTTCTCCTGCTCCGTCAAGATATCTGCATTTACCATGTTTATTTGCATCAGTTCATTTCTGAGTTTTCAGTTTGGACTTTTCTTTAATTTTTGGTTTCCATCTCCGGTTGCAGTTGTAGAGACTGGATCCTCTGTTTCCTATTTACGTTGTGTCATGCCATTTTGGCGTCTAGATTATTTTCCTGCCCCACTCACTGATGAAATTTCGCGTGAAGTTTTATCAGCATTATCATTTTATTCTGTCTCTAGCCTTAGTCACAAATCCCAAGTTTACCATGTGATGGCAAAGGTTTCCAAAGATGCTCAAGAATGGTTGTTGTCCACAGTGGAGCGCAATCCACGTGTTTTAACTGAGAGTGCATCTCTATACCCTTTGTTCAAAATTTTGTGTATATCTATTGAGGAGCTCAAAGTATATTGTAAGCTGTACGCCTTCTGTCAGGGTACAACTCTGCTTTTGGTATTCCTTCCTCAGTTTCTTACCTACTGCTGTATGATTGATGTTCCCGAGGTGAACAAACTCTCAGTGTTGTGGTTAGCAGTTGACCAGACTGCCCAGGATTTGGCGGTTTGGGATTCCCTGTTAACCACAACTGAGGCCCTGGTAAGCCAAATTCTTTCTCTGGTCTCAAATCTGTCTACTTCCAAACAAGGTACGTTGGTAATTGAGGATAAACCTGCTGCGCGCTCCTGGTTTTCTGGTCCTTGCTCCTCGGTAGTTTCTTCCAACCAAAGCCAAGATTGTTCTCCCCCTAGCTTGTCTCAACTACAATTGGCAGTGGTGAACAGACCTGGTGATGTAAAGGAGGCCCCTGTAGTGTCTGTTCCTGATAGTTCCTTGGCGATGCTTCAGCACATTGTACCTGCAAAATCTTCTGTTATTATGTCCAAAGAGTTGCCCCTTGTTCCCATTGATTGTGATAACCCCGTTCTTCCAGCTGCTGTCCAATAAATGATTGAGCGTTACTTCCAGGAGCATCCTGCTTCCTTAGCTGCTATCTGTACTGCCAATGAAAAACAAGACCCTGCCAAGAATTCTGCCTTTGCTGCAAATAAATCCACTTCTGGTTACTTCTTGTTTTATGGTAGTATCAATAATGGTCAGACTATCTATCAGCCCGCCATCTTGTTGGATACAGGTGCTTCCAAAAAATTTATGAGTGTGGAGACTGCTGACTTGCTACAACTCAAGTACCATCCGGGAATGCTAGTTAGGAGTGGAAATTGTCAAACGTTTCCCTCTTTCCAGCTGAAGAAGCCAGTTACTTTTGTAGTTGCAGGTCAGTCTTTTACTGCAAGGTTTTCTGTTTGCCCTACCCTTATGTATCCTATTATTTTGGGAGTGAGTTGGTGGAGAGATCATAATGTATCAACCTTACTGGAGAAAAATGAGCTACAGGTGGAATACTCCTCAGGTATAACTATTCTTATTCCGCTGTTGGATATGTCTGAATCGGAGCAATCATCACAGACCATACAATTGTTTCCTGTCCCTGTCCCTGTAAGTTTGGATTTACCAGCATGTTTGCAACCCTGGTCCGCAGCATTTGACGCCACCAGAGACAAAGTCCTTCCCAAGCACACTCAGTTTGACTTTGACTTTAAGGTCACTGTTGATCTGATCAGAATTGCGTCTCCTATTTACCCTTTAAACTTGAAGGAAGATGCATGTTTGGAAGAGTGGACTCGTGACATGTTGGCAAAAGGCTACATTTTTAAGAAGGCTTTGTCAATCTGCTCTCTGTTATTGTTTGTTCAGAAGTCTGATGGGTCCCTTCATCCTTGTGTTGACTACGGGAATTTGAGTAACATTACAATTCCAGATCCTTATCCTTTACCTCTTGAAGCACAGATCTCTAGGTGCGTTGAGAAGGCTAAGGTATTCTCAAAACTTAATTTGTTGAATTCTTTCAATCAAATCAGGATTGCAGAAGGAATGGAATGATTAACAGCATTCAGAACCAAGAAGGGTATCTTTCAGTTCCGCGTAATGCCTTTTGGATTGAAGAATGCCCCAGCTTGCTTTCAGCAGTTGATTGATTCAGTCCTGGAAGATCTCCTAGGTGTTTGTGCCATTGCATATATGTATGACATCTTGGTGTTTTCTCCGGATGAGGAGTCCCATAAGGCCCACTTGTCAGCAGTTGTAGAGCGCATTCTCTAAGCAAACTTGATCATCAAAAGGAGTAAGTGTGAATTCTTTAAACGTAAGGTTACCTTTCTGGGTAATATTATCTTTGAGGATGGCCACACCATTGCCCCTGACAAGGAAGCTGCGGTTTGAGAGTATGCTACACCTGTGACGGTATCCCAACTTTGTAGTTTCCTGGGTACATGTACGTTCTTGAAGAAATTCACTCCCCACTTGTATGAGGTGGCCGCCCCTTTATATTTGGCTAGTGAAAAGACAACTTTAGTCTGGACGCCTGAGTGTGCAAGTGCCTTCTCAGCAGTCAAGGCTCTTTTGTTGTCCTCCCCAGTGTTAAGAAATGTAGATCCTGAGCCTCCTTTTGTTGTTTCTACCAATGCATCTAAATACGCTGTGGCTGGTGTGCTGTTGCAAACGGCTAGTGACGGGATTGAGAGACCTGTAGGGTATTTCTCCCGGAAGATGGAGGCTCGATAACGCAACTACATGATTTACGACAAGGAATTGTTGGCTGTAGTGGAATTGTTAAAGCATTGGCACCACCATCTCATGTTGGCACGTCATCCTTTTGTAGTAAAAACTGACCACAAAGCTCTTCTATATTATTGACAACCCAGGGTTTTGTCTGGTTGCCAATCCAGATGGCATGGTGATCTGACAAGATACAAGTTCCGCTACAAGTTTATTAAGGGATCTGACAATCACTTGGCCAATGCTCTAAGCAGGAATTCCTCCCATCTCCCAGATGCTAGTATGGACGCCAAGTTTAACACACATACTATGATTCCAGACAAAGCTGTGGTGCCTTTTGTATTACCTCCACCGGCTACGTTGGCCACCATGTCTTTAGCTGAGGGCGCAGACCTGGACTTTTATTCCAAGGTTAAGTTTCTGCAACCTTTGTCCAAAGGTTATGATAGGCTATTGGAGCTAGCATGTGCAAACCCAGTAGGTCAGCCTCAGGGTTATCATAAGATTGGTCCAGTCCTATATTATCAAGATTGCTTGTGGGTCTCTGAAGGCACTATTAAGGACGAAATCATGGAGGCTAATCATACCTGTCCAACAGCTGGTCATCCAGGGAAAAACAAAACAGTGGAACTTATCTGCTGCCAGTTTTCTTGGAAAGGTTTGACTGTGCAGGTAGCTGCTTTTGTTTGAGATTGCCTGATATGTGTTTGATCCAAGGCCAGTTGGAATAAGACTACTGGTTTACTGGTTCCACTTCAGCCTGCTGCAGGCCCTTGGACGTCTGTGTTGGTGGATTTCATTGGCAAGCTTCCCAATTCCAATGGGTTTAACGCAATCATGGTAGTAGTTGATTGTTTCACAAAGATGGCACACTTTGTACCTTGCTCAACCACAATTACTTCAGTGGAAACCACTAGGTTATTTGTGAACAGAATCTTCTCTCTACATGGCATCCCAATGGAGATTGTAAGTGACCATGGTCCTCAATTTATTTCTCAGTTCTGGGAAGCTTTTACTGGAATCCTTGGTATCAAATTGTGCCGCTCTACTGCTTTCCACCCCCAATTCAATGGACAAATGGAGAGGGGAAACCAAAGTTTGGAGGTCTACCTACGCTGCTACACCAATGCGCAACAAGATGACTGGTGTGATAATCTACCCATGGCAGAGTTCACATATAATAACGCCCCGCACACGTCAACTCAAGTATTGCCATTTTATGCCAATGTGGGTTACAATCCTTCTTCCAACATGGGTCCTCGTTTGGTTAGCAACGTGGAAGCTGCAACTGATCAAGCCGCTGAATTGAAGCAGGTCCATCAGGAGCTCCAAGTTACTCTTGCTGCCGCTGTGACAACTTACAAGGAATATGCAGATTGCAAGCGCCAGGAAGGTCCAACTTACAGGCCAGGTGATCTAGTCATGGTCGATGCTCGCAATATGAAACTCAAAGTTCCATGCCGTAAATTGGGTCTCAAGCGAGTTGGTCCCTTCAAGGTAGAACATCAGATTGGTCCCTCTGCCTATCAGCTGGATTTACCTCCTGCTTTCAAGATTTTCCACACCTTCCATGAATGTCTCCTTACTCCCTTCAAAGGAACAGAGACTCCCTCTTCCTAACCCATTCTTGTGGAAGGAGAACCTGAGTATGAGTTAAATTGTATTCTAGCTTCCCGCAAGAATTATTGCCGTTTGGAATATTTGGTATCTTGGAAAGGTTATCCTGATTCTGAAAACTCCTGGGTTCCCCACTACAATTGTTCAAATTCCTCTGATCTGATCCATGAGTTCTACAAGTGCAATCCCACTGCTATTGGACACCCTGAACTTACCCTTGCCGCAATGAAACTCCCACCTGCCCATAAGAATTTCTCTTTATCCCATCTCCTGGATGGTGGTATTGTGCCCAGGGCTAAAGCGTAGGGTAATGTCACAGTAAGTTCCATAATGCCGGGCATTGTCTGTCCAAGTAAGAAGGCACAAAAGGCCGGGAAACCTATATCAAAGTTGACCAAGTTAACGGATTTAAACCAAATGGTCAATTGAAAATGGGTCACAGCTGCTCCAGTATGCCAGCTGAAACCAGCTCCCCCTTGTAAACTGTTGTTGATAAATTGACGTAATATGAGGGTCACCCAATATAAGCTCATTGATCAGCATGGTTGTCAGAAACTGGTCACGCAAGGGTTCTTTGCAACCGGACTAGATACTTACTTGAAGATGCCAAAGGAATAGGAGATCAAGACTCAGGTGGTATTGCTTAGTTGATTTTTCTGATATATATATTGAATAATTTTCCCTGTTTCAACTCTAAGAGCTGAGTCCTTCTAAATTTACTCAATAAAAATCAATTATCCCAAGTTCTAATTTTAAATTTTAAAAATGCATCCTGTGCTTGAGTTGTTGCGGTATATCCTGTACAATCTGATTCTGAAAAGAATCATTTCAGGAAGATGGGGCCCAGCATCTGGAACTTTGTTGTTGGTGCCGCAAAATGTTAATTTCATGCCAGCCAATTTTGTAGCTCCTCCCCCCATTCTGGAAGATGAAAATTGTGTCACTTCTCAATGCCCGGAATTCTACGCTGAAGATGCATTGATGCTTTCCCAGGTCATTTATCTTGGTTTACTCTGGTTAGGATTGATTGTTCTACTTAATCCTGGAGTTTCAATTGGAAATTTCACAAAAAGATATTTAAAGCCGTGTTGGTGGTTAATCATCAATTCTATGTGGATTTGGGTGGTAATTCCCCATCATTTAGAAACGGCTTCATATTATCCAGTGATTTCCGTCACAGTTACCCGCCTCAAAGGCTTGAGTGTAAACGGGTGCCTCTACGTTCTGAGCCTTGCCTCCATTGAAGCTGGCTTGGCTGCTGCTGGCTTGACTGCTGGCGCCGTTGAAGATGTTGTTATTAAAAACCATTGTAAAAAACCTAGGTTAAAATCACTAAAAGTAGAAATTTTAAAATTTAATGAATTATTTTTATTGTAATCTTGAGTCCATATTTGGAAGTTTCTCAAAACCATTATACAAAAATCTGGATCCATGAAAATGAATAAAATGCCTCTGGTCCTAAATTGGATAGCTGTTGATTGGCTGTTAAACTGTTATTTTTCTATTTTAGGCTGCTCATACTACACATCTTGTGTGATTTTATTTTGTTTTGTGCTTGTGTAATCTCGCTTCTAGATTGCTCCAATTTTTTTTCACTTTAGTCCTTCTGTCGGTGCCTCATATGAATCCTGCTTGGATTATAATATACTCCAGAATAACATCCATCCATTTCAGTTGTTGTGTCAGTTCATTTTGTTTGTGGTTTGAACTACACTGCTTGATGTTTGATATAATTTTGTATGACGGGCTAGTGAAATTTCATTTTTGGTTTGACAGTTCATTTATTAACTGAAAATATTTAAATTAATTGAATCCTGAATCTCGCGCGACTTGGATTTTGTTTAAATCTGAAGAATTTTTGCTTGTCGCCATAGCTTTTAAAACTACTGTATTGTAACACCAATCAAGTGGATTAGCATAGGCAGTGTTGTAGACAGACAACAAATAACCAACCACAGATAAGATATGATTAAGACTAAAAAAGATTGAAGGGTTTCCCAAGGGGTCAAGAGTTCCTCCAAGGAGAGTTAACAAAGTCATCCCAAGAACTGTATCAATCTCAAGATGCCCCAACACATGGAGAAACAATGGTGTGCTCAGCAGAGGCCAGAATGTTTGTCAGAAGAGCGTTGAAGAGTTTGAACAGTTGCAAGCTCAATACAATATTTCTTGTGAGGCTAGTTCACCTGAAAGATAGTGCTCACATCAGCTGGACCCTGGCTTTGACCCAGGACACACCTTGATGGCCTCTGTAGAGCAGGGGCACCACAACTTTCCTGCTTCTTTCCTGTGTTGGGAGTATCATTGGTTCTCTACATGGTATTGGATTAAGTGTTACAAGTTTCTTCTCTGAGATTAGATCTGGCAGTACATGGGGCCTGCTTGTTGGGAAAAGCATCCTTTCTGGGGTTTGGGTTCTCCCTGCACTTAGCAGCCTGGTGCAAGCCGGCCGCTTTTTGTGTGGCATGCCTTTCTTGTGAGCAGGCTTCTTGGAGGTGGATACCGGTGTTCAGCTCAAAGTATCGCATGATATAGGGTGGGAGGTCCTTGTATAAGTTGGCCTGAGTAGAGGGGTTATCAAAGTTTGTATGGCTAGGTGCTTCATCTCAGATATCTTAATAGGCGGCAATGTACTCATCAACAATCTCTGCCATCTTGAGCTTTTTGAGCTCCTGGTAAATCATGATGTGGTGCCTTTAAGTGCAAACTTATCAATGAAGACCTTTTTGTGCAGGTCCCAGATCTCATTCTGAGCTGATTTGACCTGAAACTATCCATCTACCAGCTTAGTGATAGTTCATATGACTTGGAGCAAGATTTTATTTGTCCAAGCTTTTGGGGGTAGCCAACTTGGTCAACTCTAGTTTGGGTGGTTTGAACCCAAAGGGTGGTGTTTTCTGGGGTTAAGCCAGAGAAAGAGCCAACCTTTGCGGAGAAGAGGTGCTGGAGTAAAACTGATGGCACCTTGGGTGTTGCTTGCGGTGTGAGTTGCTTCAAGGTCCCTCTTGCACTGAGGAGGCTGAGCTGATCAATGAGTACCAGGATATTGATGAAATGGTGTATCCTGCAGGGGTTTTTTGCTCTCCCTTATAAGTTCTCCAGTTGATAGGTGCCAAGCTGTGCTTTATTACTTGATATAACAAAGAGCTCAGGCAAAAGCCATAGATATGTAAGGCTTGAGGTTCTGATGTTAAGCTTGTCTGACCAGTATATGGATAGAAATGGGACCTTCCTAGCAAACAAAATATGAGGGCTGAAGATTTGATGTCAAAATTAATGAGCAAAAATGAACTTGACTTTATCGGAGAAAGGGAGGGTTCAATCTTATACCCAAAGGTTTGATCCTAGTAGCCTTAGTGGAGATAATCCAAGTGGCGAGAGGCTGGTAAGGATCTGGGAGTCTTGAGTATTGACATTGACCCATATTTGGGTAAGGTGAATATATAAGGAGTGTTATATAGTGTGATGGTACACCACAAAGTGTCCATGTAGTCCTGGGGTATGTGTTAACCTTGTCCCTCATGAGATCTGGATGCCTGATCTGTGTATGACATCTGGATATGATGTTGGTGCCACCCTTCACTTGGCGATTGCGCTGTCTCTTGGGGGAACGAACTTCTGGGAGGGAGTAGTTGAAGGTGCGGTGTCAGGGTAAAGCCTGGATTTCGGCTGATATAGCTCAAATCTTTGAACTTTTGTTTTATCCCCTGAAGGGAGTTGTTGAGTATGTGTCGCTTGAGGGTTGTACCCCGAGGATTTGCAAATTGACACTCGATCGCTGGGTGAAGCGGGTTCCCACCCGTGATGTAGCTCGAATCTTGTGTGATGTCATGTCTGTTCCAGGCGTGGGGTTGGTCTGCTCAGTGCGGACTTTGATCTGCCCATCTCAGCAGCTCTGGGAATTGCTGTAAGGTGTGCATGACCTTCCCTGAAGGCTAACTTTGGCTTTGTTTGAACCTCATATCTGCTATCAAATGCTCTTCCATTTTCTTTGGTCTCAAACTAAAGGTCAGCACAACATGCATGATAAAAGCTTTTAAAAATGACTTGCTTAGAGCAACTGTTAATTAATAAGGTAGAATTAGCTGGTGATATAGACAAAATTGTATCTTTTAAAACGTTCTGTAAAAACAATTACATAAGCAATAAAAGGAGTCTACACTGACAGGCTTTTAATTAAAGTATCATATGGAGTTTTAGGGATTATGTTGGATAGGAGTAGAGCTGAAGGTCAATGGGACTACAAAATCTTCTGTGGAGTCTATTTGGATTTGATCTAGCCGTGTGACAAGTTCCTTAGAGATCTGGGTAAACTGATCGACGCTATCCCGGGTTCCCGGGCTAGTTGCAAGACCTAGGAGAGTTGGAAATACATCTGGATCATATTCAGCAGGGGTGATTGGTCCAGACGTGGGAATGTTGAATAGCTGGCTCAGGCGGGGCTGCTTACTTTCTTCTTGAAGGCGGGTGGAGTTGTTGATCAGAGATCTAGAAACATCAGCTCGGTCAAAAAATAGCACCTACAAATACTCTTCTGAACGAGTGGCTGCATCATGCAGCCTGACTCTTTCTACAGAGTGGATCCTTGAGATGTCAATGAGATTCCTACATGATTGAGTTTGTATCATTAAATAACCTTACTCTGCAGTCTTTTGAACAATCTGGTTTAAGGTTGCTGTCTCTTGTGCTAAGATCTCAGCGGTATAGTGCTGTGCATCCATCTGAGGCTGGCCACTTGTAAAAAATTAGAAACCTTGTATAGAAAGCTAGTAAATTTTTCATAAAAGATACTAAAACACAAACCAGTAGAGGATGTTGATTTATCTTGTCAGGGAGATTAAAAGCTAGGAGGTAGACTTACACTGGTGCCTCAGTTATAATATGGCTTGAGTTTAGGAGGCTGGTTGATTCATTGGGCTAATTGTCAGCTTGAGAAGATCAGTTTATCTTACCTCTTGAGTTGCCTGTTTACTACCACAACATCCCATATCTAAAGTTATTGGTCAGAAGAATTGTTTAGAAATAGACTAGACATTATAAGCTGTTAATTAAAGTATCAACATTAGGCTATCAACATATAATCACACCAAAGAAACAACTATAATAAGCTTGTTTTCTTGCTCCCCAAGGTTTCTATACCAGTTCAAGCCTACAATAATCTAAAAGTGCTGTGCATTATTCAAACCTTAAGGATATTAATTTTATAAATAAATTGATGGAATAAACTGCCTCTGTAGCAACAAATACAGTCTTTAAGTAACAAAGGAATATAAAGGGGTGTAAAAATCCTTGAGTCTTCGAAAAATCAAACACGACATCACTGAGGTTCATAGCAACTCTTTTTAAAGAATAAGTGGGGTAAAGACTTTTAACAAAATATCAAATATATAACAGTGTTGAGTGATGCAATCGGCTACTGGAAGGTTATTGAAAAAACTAAGAGTGGTAAGCTCGTTTTAGCCTTAACCTAAAACATCGAGTGTTTAAGATTAGATGAAATTTTAAATTGGCTCTGGTCGGGCGGCTATTAAGACCAGAAAAACATAAAATCCCTTTTAAATAAACATGTTTGAAAAATACTTAAAGTGGAAATTAATTGTTCCATAAGGGCAACAACTTTAGGCACTGTAATAGAAGAAGGGGTCTAAAGTAGTACAAAGTATTAACGAAAACCTAATAACTATCATAAACTAGGATTTTAACATGACTTTTAAAAGCTGCCTGGTAAATACAAATGGAGTTCTTAAACATCCAGAGAAAAAACAAGCTGAATTACGGAAGAAGTCTAAAGTAAATCAAGCCTACTAACCGTGCTTAGGAATCCAAGCGAGAGAGGATAGAAAATGAATAATTTGGGATATCTTACTTTGCACTAATTACGCGAGAATAGATAGGGGAAACAAAATAAATATTGGCTGGTGGGAATGAATTTAGGATTGGTAATCAATAGTGAGATTTGCCCTCAGGAGAGGGGAAATTGCGGATGATCTTGAAGCTGAAACTTGGGAATAACCTTGACCAAATTACCGACAGCACGAGGGTTAAACTTTGCCCAACCACGAAGCTGGGCACAAATCACAACCAAGTTTATTTAAATTGCTTTATAATTACTGGTTTTGAAACGATTGATGGATGATCCAAAACCAAGTCACCCCTCTTTGAAGGGCAAGCATTTTTCAGAAGTTGTGCTGATTTTCATTGGCCCAACTTTTTAATTCAACCATCAGTTTCCGTTCCAAATGCCTACCTTTTAATGACATTTAATCCGCTATTAAATATTATAGTTTTTTTTGATGGAAACACGTTAAATATTATGACAGGCTGCACATTATCTCTTTTGGATTCAAAACCATAAAGTAAAGTTTTAATTGGCTTAGTTTCAGTAGGTATTCATTAGTTTGCTTGGCTCAGCCAATCCAAAGCTCGATAAAACTCACATCCCACCTGTCCTCATTTAAATCTGTACATGGCATATATTAAATGCATTATTAGGGAGGCTTTGGTATTCCCGTTTAAAAAGTATGATCTAATTTGTTATACAAATGTACCAGTATATATCGCATGCCCAGCAATATATTCCTGAAGCGAATACATTTCATAGCAATTCCCAGGAGATCTACTCGCCAATTTATCACTAAACATATTATGATTTAAGAGTAGCTATATTGTGATAGAGATAGTTTATTGGATTGAAGCAAAGTTCCCTTTTAAATGCAAAATGCTACAAGGCTGAGATCCTTTTGAAATAAACATTTTGAAATAAACATTTTGAAATAAACATTTTGAAATAAACATTTTGAAATAAACAAAAGCCAGCTGCGTTCATTTTCGGCAAATCCAAACCGTGCCAAGTTATAGACTCCCCTACCTGTAAGGGGAAGCTCCATCTCTCAATCAGAGAAGGCCCTCTAAATATTAAATCATTAATGCCTGTAGCAAAATTAGATGACCTCTGAGTCTGATTGGCCCGGTCAAAGATTAAATACCCAAACATGTAATTGCAATTTATTTGGTTTGAGTTGAGAAGCCTCCTTTCAATTGGGAGATGTTGATTATTATATTTTGGTTAATTTGAAGCTTTTTTTATTGTAAGCTCTAAAATGATAATGAGTTAATCTTCTATATTAAACAGAGCCAATTCTGATTCATCCTCCGCTATTGATATCATATTAATTTGAAGCTTAACTTCACATCTAGTACCTTATTGTCTACATAGTGAATTTCTTCATTGTTCATTGTAAAAATAACCAGTACACCTTGTGAAAAAGATAAAATCTTTTAAGATAATGTTAACCTCTAAAGAAAGAGGAAATCGCAGGGAGAACCCCAACTAATTAGCGATAATGTGGAATTGTCAAAAAAATACCCCGCCTTATTTGTAAGTAGAACCACAACAGGTTGATCAAGCATCAATAATAAAGTATCAATAAGTTTTACAGTTTTTTTATAATAACAATCACTATCAAAAAAAACTTTTAAAGTTTGCATCATGAAAAGTGCTAAGGATATACTTCTTAGAAGTATATGGAACTAGATAAAGGGGGGAGTTAAAAATAGAATGATACTTTATTTGATATGAAGATATAATATCATATAGCATAATAGGAAACCACATACTGTCCTTATACGTTATGGCAGTCATGGGGCTTTTCCAGGTAGTGTTTTTCTTAGGATTCAAAATATTTTATCCCCATACAACTTGATAGTGTGATGAAAGTGCCATCAATTATACTTTAGTAGGGTTGAGTCTTTGGGAAATAATTTTCCAAGAGGAAGCAATCATAGATTTCTGCCATCTTCCCTGGGATACTAGAAAGCAGAGCTTTTGGGATTTCTTTTGAGTTTTCCAGGGTTCATGATTGGTATCAATCTAGTTCAGCATCAGAGCAGAGAGTCAGGGATTGTCCTGAGCATTTCTTGCTTCACATAGGCAGAGTCAACCATGGTGCATGTGTTTTACCCTGTCTGGGCACCAATTCCCCTGAGAAGGTTGGTGTTGTTTGGTTCAACCTCCACAACAACACCTGGTTCCCTTAGACCTGGCTCCAATTTTTTCAGGCTGTGATCTAAGACCCAGATTTCATCTCTTACTTGGAATCAATCTTCATGAAGTGATATTGCTTCTCTCTTCACTCTTTCTTGTTCTTTGGCTTCTTGGCCCTGTCTGGCTTATTGTACTGCAGGGTCATTATGTGACAGAAATTGCAGGATAGTAAGAAGCTGTCTCCAAGTGGTGGGAAATCACCACCCAAATCCACATGAAGTTAATGATTAACCACCACCGCAGCTTCAGATACTGTGTTGTAAAAATTCCAAATGAGATACTAGAATTAAGTAAAATAATTAAGCCTAACCAAAGTAGCCCCAGATAAATAGCTTGTGAAAGCACCAGAGTATCTTCAGAATAAAATTCAGAACATTGAGATACAACCAGATTTTCAGCTTCCAAGACAGGTGAAACAACTCTGAGATTGGCAGGTATTGGATTAACATTGGGCAGAGGCAACAACAAAGTTCCAACAGCAGGCCCCCATCTTCCAGTAATGATCCGGCTTAGAATCAAGTTGTAGGGGATGTAGTGTAACAATCAACTAAAGGATGAATTTTCAAAAGTAAAGTTAGACCAGGGGATGTATGATTTTTATTGAGTAAATTTTTGGGAGGACTCAACTCTTAAGAGTTGAAACAGTGAAAATTATTCAATACATTAAAAAATTGACTAAGCAATACCGCCTGGATCCTGGGCTCCTATTCCTTCCACATCATCAAGTGAGTATCTAGTCCAGGTTGCAAAGAACCCTGGAGTGACCAATTTCTGATGGCCATGCTGATAAATAAGTTCATATCTGGTGACCATTAAATTACATTGATTTATCAACATCAACTTACAGGAGATTGGATTTGACCAGCAAACTGGAGCAGCTGTAACCCATTTTTAATCAACTGTTTGATTCAAGTCCGTTAACCCAGTCAGTTTTGTTAAAGGTTTTCTGGCTTTCTGAGCTTTCCTACTTGGCCAAATAATCCCTGGCATTATGGATCTTACTGTGACACATTGTTGCTAGTGTCAAGATTATACTTCTGGGAAGTATAATAAACAAGATAAAGGGGAAGATTTAAGAGAAGAATGATACTTTATTGGGTAGAATATAGAATATTATATAGTATCATGGGAAGCCATATACTGTCCATGTACGTCATGGAGGTCATGAGGCTTATCTGAGTAATGTTCCTCTTAAGTCATGAGGCTTACTCAAGTTGTGTTCTGTTTAGGATTTGGGTTGTGTGACCCCATAATAGATGGTCAAATGATAGGAGTGACACCAGCCTATTGATTAGACAGTGAGCCATTCACTGACTTATTTAGTGAACTACTTGGGGTGTTAATTCCCCAAGAGGGAGTAATCAAAGATGTTGCAACACTAGGTATTCTTCTAGGTAGGATTAGGCCTGGCCTAGAGCAGTACTTACAATATCAGGTCTATTTCCATACAAAAGTTTGTATGGGCTTTCACCTCATTACAATTTACACAAGTAGGACACAGCATAAGTGCTGTTGGTAAAATATTATCCCAGAGGTGAGGTTTGTTGGCAGACAATTCACTTGATGCTTCTACCGGTGATCCACTTAGCCTTTCAACCCTGCCATTCACCTGGGGGTGATGAGGGCTGCTGATAGTGTTTTTGGTGCTTATCTTGGGAAGGTAAATGTTGGTATCATCAGGGGTAAGTTATGTCCCTCCCTCCATGATTAGAGGGCCTGGTTTTCTGAGCTTGGTAACCATTTCTTTACCAATAAACCGTCTCACACCATTTCCCTCATGTTCTTCTGTGGATTGTGCTACCAGCCACCTAGTTGTATAGTCAATAGCTGTTATTATGTATTTTTTCTTTGGTTATCTCCAGGCATGAGTCTCACGGCGTCTAGTGCCCATACTTTGAATGGTTGGGTAATTGCCACTGGTATCACTGATTTGGGGGTGCCTTGGAGCGGGCGTACTTTTCACCTACTTCACATTGTTTGAGCGCCTCCCTGATGCCATCCAGCGTGTTGGGCCACCAGTATTATGCCTTAAGGTATTTATGCAGATTCTTGATACAGGTGTGTCCCAGATCCCTGTGGTATCAAAGGATTGTGTCAATCTTTTGCGTTGATAGGATGTAGGTTAAAATGTCCTCACTTGATAGCATGCAGTAAAGAGCACCATAGACATTTTTGATCAGGTGTCTGTTCTTAAGGACTTTTTCTTAAACATTCATTAGAGCACCAGGTGGGAGGGCTTCTTGGAGATCGCCCATTATTAACATGGGTCAGTCAAAGTCTTCATAATTGGTTCAGAGTAGGTATTTATAACATAACCTTGACAGGGTGACTAATGTATGTAAGTCTTTGCCTGATCTGTATTCAATGATCATAAGTAACTTTGAATAAGGCACATACATCCAACTTTTATTCTTGAGAGGCGCTGCTTTGATTTGAAAAAAAATGATGGTTTAGGGTCAGTTATCACTTTAAATATCTGTGCGCCTTTCATATAGCAGCACTATTTCTTTAGGAATTGGACAATTGCTATCAGTTCCTTATTACAGATGGGGTATATTTGACCACCATTTGATATTTTCCCTGACTCATACACTACAGGGAGAGAATCCTTGGCTATTGTTTGTATTCTGATTACTCCACTAATAGCCTAGCCAGAAGCATCTGTTTCCTGTTTTTGTATCCCTTTACAATTGGAGTATCAAAGGATGAGTGCTACAATCATGCACTCTTTCAACTTGTAGAAGTGGTGTTTTTAGCAGATTCCAGACAATATTTGTTATCTTGTCGGTGATTTTGGATAACAAGGCAGTCAAAATACTCTAAAATGGGATGGATCTTCTAATAGCACAATCATTTCCAAAAAGGTACAGAGTTTACTCTTGTCACAAGGTGCTGGTATGTCAGATATAGCACTTACCTGGTCAGGGTATGGTTTTGTTCTGTCCTTGCTGATAATGTGACCAAGGAAGGGCAACTTGTTGGAGAAGAGCTCACACTTGGATGGTTTGGCAACCAATTAGTTGTCTTGCAATGGTGTAAGTAGCATGCAGACATCTTTCCCGTGTTGTTCCTTGCTAGGGCTGTATATGGTTATGTCATCCAAGTAGACTATGGCATGTTTCCCAATGTGTTCCTTGAACACTTCATTTATGAATGTCAAGAAGGTACTGGGGTATTAGTCATGCCAAATTTTAGGACAACACACTCAAGCAACCCATATTTAGTACTGAATTCTGTCTTTGGGATATCCTTGGGGTTGACCCAGATTTGACGGTATCCTGCAGTCAGATTAATATGAATAAATAAGTTTGATCCCCCTAATGCATCACAGAGGTCATCAATAAGGGGCTGGAGATATCTGCTCTTAATTGTGACTTTTTAAGAGCTCCATAATGGGTAACAAGGCATAATTATCTGTCTTTCTTAGCTATGAAGAAGACAGCTGCACCAAAGGGAGACTTGAATGATCTTATGAGCTCCTTTTCTAACACCCCATTCAGGTACTTATTTAGCATATTTTATTCTTTTGGTGTTGATCAATCAATGGTTTGAGCTCTAGGGACACTTCCTTTTAGGTCAATTTTGTGCTCTGTTTACCTTTCAGGTAGTAATATTGTCAGTTTTACTTGGAAGATGGAAAGAAACCCCTGGACAAATTGTTGATTAATGGGCCCTGTATTTGTGAGGCTTCTTTATTTTTGAAATGATAATCTCATGTGTATAAGTGTTCAGTCAATCTTACTGGCATCTTTTTCTTCCTCTGCTTCTGTAATTCTGACAAATATATGGTCCCTCATGAGTGTGTCAAGGTTTGTAGGATAGAAATAGTGGTGTATCTCTCCTTGTTTTATAGTGAGGATGAAGCTGTCCCAGTCAATGTGAGATTTTGTCTTTCTTATCCAATCCAGGCCTAGTATCACATCATATTTGGGTATTAGGATAATGACCCTGCCAAGGGTAGTTTGAAAATCTCCTATTTGTGCTGGAAAGGATATAGCCTCTCTGGTGACTGGGGCACTTCTGTTACCTGCCATGATCACACACTGTAAGGGATTTCATCCCTTTCATAAGAAGTATATCAAACCCTGGGGCTTATAGTACACAGAAAAATTTAGAAATTGCATTTTTAAATGCTAAAATTGGAAATAGCATTAATAACAGATTAATTGAATTAATTAATTCAAATACACATTTGAAATCAATTAACAAATGCGCTATTGAAAGCAAAAACAAAAATAAAAGCAAAAACAAAGACCAATTCAATAATATAAATTCTAGTCTAAAATTGAAAGTTCAAACAACAGATGAAGAATCTGACAGCGACAGCATAAGAGCATTTAAAATTAGCTCCAAAACTCTCAAGGTAGACAATCAAACAAAAATCAAATGCTTAAATATATACCAACAATATTCAGGGGAACCAGCAAGCCAATCATGTGATACAAATCAACCAAGCCAAAGAAGTATCATTCATCCAGGTCCAAAATACAACCTCAATCACAGTGCAGAAGAATACTGCAATTCAATAACCCAACTCACCTCTTCTTGCATTGAAGGCTGCAGCCTTCTGCAGTCCTACAAGACACTGCTTTCCAACCTACTCTTGCAGAATCACCTGGTAACCAATATGTCCCCTTCTTCACTTGACTTCAGTATTTAAGCTGAACAATTTCCCCTGAGCCAATGGCTCCAACAATTTATATTTCTATCTTCACTCCAATAAATCTATATTCTCAAAACCCCTCTAAATTTTGATTATTAGATATCCAGGATACCTGCCCCACATGAAGCTCATACTTAAAGTCTGGGCCTTTTTTTGGTTAATTGGGCTTAGCCAGTATAACATGAACTTTGAATCCCCCAAACCAACTCCAACCAATAAATCAGAAGACTCCATTTGGTATTGTTTTGGACCACACCATTGTCATGCCCCATACATTGAAACTTCTCAATTTCCTCCCATCATCCACCCCAAGGCCCACTGGTTGGTCTTGGGATATACCAGCGTCTATTACCTGTTAAACCACTTCACTCCCTTCCTGGGGAGATTTTGCTTATTTGGCCACCTTTTACACATGTCAATGATAGGAGTTCCAGTAGGATCCATGTGGGGTTCCTGTCCACCAGTCCCCAAAGTGTGTCCTGGATCATAGCCAGGGACCGGCTGGAAGGGATTGTCATTCTCTAGTAAGGGAAAATGTATCTCAGAAATATGTATAGGGGTCAAAATGGGCTTTTATTCACTCTCAGAAGGAAGATCCCCCTAGAAACCTTCTGGTATATGGCCCAGGGGGTCAAGGAAACAATATGGATTTGTCAATACTTGGAGTCCTCCAACAATATCTTGGACTTCTTTTACTTGGTCTTGGACTCCTGCACCTTAGTCTTAGACTCCTACTCATTAAACTTGGATTCCTGCACCTTAAACTTGGACTCTGGCGCTGCGCTTAGGATCCAGCTTCTTATTCTTGGGCTTCTTCTCTGTTATCTTGGGCTTCAGCTCTCTGTATATCTTTAGTGGCCTTGGTATTCCACTTGTATCAGTCCAATCAAGCTCCTGCTGGTGATCAAAAGGCTTCCAAAAACCTCTTGGCAGAAACTCAAAAGACCCGGAAAGACCTGGAAAGACCTCCAAAAAGACCCTGTAACTTTCCAGCCAGCCATCTTCTTATAGTGTCCTTTTCCCAACGGTTCCGCCTTTAAAATGGCTTTCTTCAGAAGCTTAAACCATTGCTGCTCACTTTTCCCTATAATAACTTAATCTAACATACTTACTTTCTCAAAAGCTTAAAGTATTAATTCACTATTTCCTTGCTTATACTTTAAGCTTTTGGCTTCCAACCAATCATTTTCATCAGGAAACCTGCCAGAACTCAGCCAATGAATGCAGAGCGGAGAAATAGACCATTTCTGAAGTTCCACTGGGATTCAACTATGAAAATAATTTCCACAGCTCAAAGCAACAACTCTTCACACACCAAAGCGTTAATTAGTTCACTATTCCAGCACCAGTCTTTCCTGCATTCAACCTGAACCAATTTAAATGGTAGAATACTATTTAAACTGTTCTTTCTGGGCCTCTTCAACGTTTTCCCCATATATTTACAAATATTAGAAATCCAAGGAAAACGTCCCACCAAAACAACTTTGTATCCAGCTCTCATAGAAACATACCTTCATCTATCCTAGGAACTTAATAAATAAATATCTTACCCACACTTCTATCCACATTCCTTCTTGATTTTACTACTAAATCAAGGCAAAAATTCTACATTTTCTCACTTTGGCAAATCAATTCAGCAAAATCTTGGCTCATTTCTCCGGACCACTAGTTCTTCACCATCATCTTTGGATCCTTTAGTCAGCTCATATTCCAGCTCTTCAGCTTAACCAGCAATCAGTACATCTTGGACAACAAACAGCTCATTACAGTCTTTCAACAGCTTATCAGTCCTCTGGCTACTCCTTTATCATGACCAGCTACTCCTGCATCATGATCTCTGAGCCCTCCAACTTATCCTCACTAGGAACCATCTTGGTTCCACCTGCACAATGACTGATTTTGGTTACAAACTTCAATATGAACCAACAGTCCTTCAACTACCCTTCTCTGTGATCAAACAGTTCCTCTCACTAGTCTTCTCTGCTGATTTCGTGAACCACCTTGGTTTTTTTATCTCAGTCCCTGTTACCAGAACTTGTAGACCCAGGCATGAGTCTAAATTAAACTGGTGTTTGATTGGGCCCTTGCAAGTGGCATTCCACTTAGGCCATCCAACCATAGATTCTCAAAGCCTATGTTGTTGTTTTTACTCACCCTGGTGATTAAGTCTGAGCTTTCAGTCGCAGAGTAATCAGCTCCACTTCCCAGAGGCCTGATCACACCAAGTTCTGCAGCTTTCTTCCCCAAGCAAACTGCCTTGATGACACTTCTGAGCAGATCCATGCCCTCCAATGCTCACTTTGGGTTCCCCCCAAAGCTCTCATGGGGACATAAACGAGGACACTCTACCTGTCTGTTAGGCAGGATGCTTTCTCACAGACCTCTTATAAGCATATCAGGGTATGTAGAGCCCTCAGAGCTCTTCCCCTCCCTGGCAGCCCGTGCTACCCGCCAGGGGTCAAAACCTTCTCCCCCTCAAACAGACAAAGTTCCCTGCTAGCTATCTCATTATTCACCCTTTTGCAGCCACAGTTCCCTGCTAGGTGAAGAACTCTAGCCCACAGCAGCTAATATCTTTTGCTGGGTGGAGGCAACATCTGCCTCTAGTAGTCTTTACACCTACTAGCTAGGCCTTACCATCCCTAGTAGCCAGCATTCCCTACTAGGCCTCTACCTGCAACAAACAACCAAACTTTTGCTTGGCCAACATTAGCCCCGCCTGAAAACCACCAAACATGTGGACCGTCACAGGCCTGTCATCAATTCTCCCAAGTTTGATATTGTACTGGGTTTGGACTGGTTACAAATAAACAACCCTCATGTAGACTGGGTGACCTCAGTATTGACCATCAAGCGTGAAGGCGTCAATCACCAGATCTACCCTGATTCAGTGGATCAGCTACTGCGCGACCACATCTTTTTACGTATCACAGAGACCCTAGATGAGAAGGAGAACCTCAAAGCAATTGACTGAGACTCCTGTCAGTACAAGATCATACACTTCAAAGACCACCAGGATATCACTATGCCTCAGGATTCTTAATTGTAGCCCGCCATCCAGAAATCTTCAAGGAAGCCCTTCCTGGGTTGCCGCCAGAAAAACACATCCAACACTCCATCCAACTCAAGGGGGCTATAACCAAGGCACAACCTGTCTATTGTCTGACCCCAAACAAGGATGACGCCTTATGTGCTTACCTCAAGGAAGTGTTAGAAAAGGACTTATCTGCCACTCACAGTCTCCTTTTGGTGCTGCCGTATTCTTTGTAGAAAATAAATACAGTACCCTGCACCTGGTCACAGACTACCAAGCTTTAAACAAAGTCACTATCAAGAATTTTTACCCACTACCACTCATCAACAACCTCTTTGATGCCTTGGGCGGCGCCACAGTCTTTTCCAAGATTGATCTAACTGCAGGCTACAACCAGATTTGTATCAAGGAGGAAGACATACCCAAAACAGCCTTTTGTACTAAGTATGGTTCATACAAGTGTGTGGTACTCAACTTTTGAATGACAAACGCCTCATCAATGTTTGTGACCTTCATGAATGAGGTGTTTGCCCCCCACATTGATAAGCACGCCTTGGTATACCTGGACAATATTATTGTCTACAGTCCCTTGGTAGAGCAACACCACAAGGATTTGGAGGTAGTCTTTGCTACCCTGGCTTGACACAAGCTGCTGGCCAAACCCTCCAAATGTCAGTTCTTTTGTGAACAATTACCCTTTCTGGGACACAATGTTTCAAAAGATGGCATCAAACCTGACAGCCAAAAAATCCAGGCCATCTGAAAAATGCCACCACCAAAGGACAAGTCAGAACTTTGCATTTTCTTGGGAATGGTTGCCTATGTACAAAGATTCATACCTGAATGTGGCGTCCTGACTGCACCCCTGTCTGC